>JAOPHQ010002028.1:0-165263 GCA_030340625.1 Merluccius polli
TCACATTCACAGACTCAAAGGGCTTCACAGGCCCTGATTCAAATGTGGTTTCACTGCACTGCCCCTCCCTCCCGTAGGACCTGAGCAAAGAAAGATTTGGCAGGGAAAGGAAAAGACCTGAAAACCTTGACCTTTTTAAAAACCGCTAGAAGGTACAGAGCACAGCAAAAGGTTCTCGCCTCACGTGGAGTTTGACTGCATCAGGTCCATTGCCACATTTCAGGTTAAAGTATAGACAGACATTTTAAAGAACAATACCAGTCTGGGTGATCAAACCATCATAGCTGTCTCCCCTGGCTTCACTGAATCATCCATTACCAATATAATTTGTGAAAAACACTGCAGATTCTGCCTCAGAGCACTTAGGCAGAATAGGCAGGAGAGACAGTGATCATGGTTTGAACACCCTGGACCGTTCTTGTCCTGTAAGGAGTCTCCAGAAGTGCAACGTGAATTGTTTCTGCTAATCCTCGTGGCAACCGGGGGGAAATGACTTCCTTCCTCTCCCGGTCCCGTCATCCATGCGCACACGTTGTGTCAGACTGAAAGCAGGCGTGCAGCGTGCCCCTGGAGTGCTCCTCCTTAGGGGGATTATCTGCGGTGTTGTTGAAGGTTTGTGTTTTGGTTAGTAATCCCATTGTCCTTGTTGTTTGGGTGCAATCCTTTTGTCGCTCAAATGTGATGTGTCGCGTGGGGTTGAGTTGTGGCTGCCATATTGTTATGATATTGTTATGAAGTAATGATCGTTATTATTTGTTATGAATAATATTGTGATTTTTTTAAATTTTATTGTGATTGTGATTTTTTTTTTTTTCTTCTGCTCAATCTGTTCCATTTGTTTCATCTCATGTTTTATTGCACTCGTATTGTGTAGTTTGTGTTGTGTCCGGTGCATTGTGTGTTCATGTTGTGTTATTTTTCCGTTTTCTCTGCATTGACCTGACAAATTAGTCACCTGCGTGTGACGTGTGTTGTGTATGGTGTTGTATTGTGTTAGTTGCTAGTGTTGTATTGTGTTGTATTAGGCTGTGTGTTAGATTAGAAATATGTGTGTTGTATTCTGTCGTGTGGTGGAGTGCGGTTGCTATTGTGTTGTCTTGTTTCAGAGCGCATCCTGTTGTGTTTAGACAGTATTATGTGTCGTTGTGTTCTGGTACATGATGTTGGTAGACGAGAGGCTAGGGGCGCCAGTGCTTTGCTTTATTGCCCCCCATCTAAACACACATTTATTTCCTCCTGATGCCTGGGGGCCGACAGGTGGCTTTGATAAACAGATTGTGCATGAAGATGAGCATAATACAGCACTAGTCCCCAAGTGACAGTATCTCCCTCTCTTCCTGTGAGGTACATGACCTTTCCATATGGCCTGCCTAGAGTTACACAAACAAAATAGTCACAAAAAAAACAATAAGCTTACTGATGCCTGCTAATTACCAACATCTGTCTTGTTTGTGTGTGTGTGTGTGCGTGCACGCGCTTGTGTATCTATGAGTTAACCCTGTGTAGACATGCCTTTAATTTCCATGTTGCTTGTGTGGCACTGTGCACACGGGAGCGGGCTTCTTAAAGCAGCTGCAGCGCACCAACCAATGCAATAGAAATCAGCAATAATCCTTCCACAGCAGAGAGCCGTCCGTCCCACTGATGGGGGTGGGGGGGGGGCTTCATTTAAGGTATGCAAATAGTCTGTCGCAATCACAGTAAACTCTGGGCGCAGCTTCCCCCCCCCCCCCCCCCCCCCCCCCTTCTTCCCATCAGCGCTCTCGGTGTGGTGGACCAATTAGAGCACGCGTTCGGCGTGGTAACCGTGACATTGTTAGAGCTGGTGAGGCACCGCCATCATCCCGAGTCCCACTCGGAGGCTGGCCAGCCCTGCCTCCCAGATAGCACCGCCATCATTCACAGCTGTGGAGAACGCAATTAAAAGTTTAGGCGAGAGAATGAAAAAAAGAAAAGAAAAAAAAAAGCACACACACACACACACACACACACACTCAACACGGGCACACACACACTTCATAAATTGCTTTTTTAAAAGCCTTTGTACTTTGGTGCCTTCATGCGGCAGTCAGCTGTGTTTTGTCAGAATGAGCCATCTCCGGCCGAGCAGCAGGTACGACGGCGGTGGGAGAGCGAGGGACACCCTGTCAGTGTGGGAAGAGCGCTTGGCTCGCGTCTCCCTTTGAGTTACTCGTTAGATGTATTTAAGTGGGGTTAAACAAAGCACACACACACACATGCGACTGTTATAGAAGGGGCCACTTGCTTTTTAGTCAAGAAACGGCTTTACCATGCAATGTTATGTTTATACAAAACGTTGAAAGGGGACCTATGCTACAAATCCTACCCATGCCCTTGCACGCATAAGGAGTTTGTCTGGGGATATTAGACGGTGGAAATTTGTCTGATTGTGGTTGAGCCAGTAGTGCCAAAGCTATTGTTTATCCTCAAAAGCAAGGAATCTGAAATCGCTGTACAATCTCCCGACAGACCAATCAATAAGGAGAGTGTTTGGAAGGGACCGCCCACTGAAATCAGGCGAGGATCAATTCAGGGTTGGATTGGATATCGGACTACAGAGGACGGATTTACCCATATTGTTTTACTGTACATTTTAGAATGATGTGAAATTAAAGGTTTTACGATAGTATACTAGACTCACAAATATACTAGACTGCTCAACTAGAGACTGAGGGCAATCTTCCAGGTTTCATTGCTCAAACTGGGTGGAAACAATTAGAGAGTTAATAAAAAAAACCTGCATCGCAGAACCAATCATTGGTCTTTAGGATGGCCCTTCATATTGGGGTGGTGACATGAAGTCGTGTGTGCTTGTAAACACTGTCGTACCAGCAACACGTGCATTATAATTAACGTTGCTCGGGACATCCATTTTCAATGTTCTCTCCTTGTTACAAAGTGATTCGCTACATCTCCAGTTTGTTTCACTACGGAGAATGGAGGGCGTTTGGTAGGCGGCGAGATGTCCGATCGTCCGGCGTCGCGAGACTCAGTTCCGCGGCGTGGCTTTGCCGTGTCCTTCCCTCGGGAACAGAGACACCTTAGTTGTAACCAGTGCACACTATCCACAGATACTTTTTTTTTTTGCTCATCAAGGTGGTTTGCCTCACTCTATGGTTTCCAAAGTCTTTAATGATGTTGATGATGTCGCCGGATGGCTCACGGCAATATGTGCCTTTTCTACCTGTATCCGCCATGGTGTTAATGCTGTTGTAGATTGTGGTCACCGGTGCTTTTGAATGCACATCTGAAACCAACCGACCTCAAAAAGTCATAACATAACACATTCACTTCTTCTTCCTCTTCCTCTTCCTCCTCAGACGTTGACGAGTGCAGTCTGCAAACACACACCTGTTGGAATGACAGTGTGTGTGTGAATCTGCCGGGGAGCTACGACTGTGTGTGTGCCTCCGGACCAGGCTGTAGCGGCGACTGCCCGCAGGATGGGGGCGTCCGGCGTAATGGGGAAGACTGGAAACCCAGCTTTGACCACTGCGCTGTATGCTCCTGCAAGGTACGTGCACACACACACACACACACACACAGACATGCACACACACACAGGAACACGATCCAAGTACCTTGATTTGTAGTGTTTAATAATTACTATGATCGGCAGAGCATTTCATTTAACATTAGTGGCTTATTAATCTCCTTATACTGCATGCTGAGTTAATAAAAAATACAGTGCCACAATACACACACACACACACTGTGTGTGGATGTGAGGTTATGTTCAAACCGTAGTGCTTAAAATAGAGGTATGTGGCATGTCAGTGAGGGCTTCAATGATTTAACTTCCAAAGCATTTGTGTTTTTCCCATTTTTACCCATTTTTACTTAAAGTTAAACAAATTACACATAGTCGCAGATTAGCCACATTGAGCATGTTGTTACCAGGGAGATGTATTGCCACTATGACCTGTCACATAACTTTGGCATTTGTTGAAGACTGCATGGCATCTACTTTAATCGTGTTTTTAATCGTGCTGTTTATCTCTGCATGTCAAGGGTTGTCATCAAAGTCTTCAAATCCAAAACTCAGATTATGTGCTAAACTGGAGTCAAAAAAATCACGTGCAGGTAGGAATATCGAATGTTGCTGTTAGTCGTGGAGAATATCTCGACAAACTCCCTAACTAACTCGCAAACCACGAGGAATAACACTGTGGGAAAACAGACTCAATGAAGGATATGCAAATAGGAATGTGAATAGGATAAAGGAAATAAAAGAAGCATTCTTATTATTGCTTTGTTTGTTCTCGAGTTGATTGACCTCAGCTTCCTCCGCAAGCTCACAGGCGTACCTTGTCAGAAGACATCCCTGCAGACATGCATTGTTTCATCTGGTTTCATCAGTTAAATATTCCATGCCGCCGTCACCTGGGTATGCTGGCGATTCCCAGCTCAGGTGTGCTGCAGCAGGAGCAGCAGCATCTACAAACGTTTGGTAGCTTTGCATTTCCCTTGGATGTGTTGGTAGGGAGCGAGTCTCACCCCTCACTGTGTGACCTAAATTTGCCTCCTTGGCACGTTAGCCGAGCAACATGGGAGCCATGGCAATAACATTCGAGTCTGATGAGACTCGCTCCGGGAGAGCGGCAGGAAACGTCGAGAAAGATGGGACATATTTCTGGGGGGGAAAAAATACATGCAAATGTCTCGACATGTCTTCTGCTGTTTGTCAACATGAACCGTTTTTCTACCTCTCCTCTTGATTATTTTTTTGGTTTCGTTTTGGTAAATAATACTGATGCCATCGGAGGAATGGAAAGCGCTGCAGTGTGACTGGGCTACTTTCCCATTTACTTCCTGAGGCTAGTGAGTGAGTGACTTCAGAAGTGTAGATAGCCTATACCCCAGAATGACCGCCCTCATTTCATCATCCAACCTATTTGCCATGAGCATGGATTTAAACAAGGGGCCGGTTTCATTCGCCGGGAAAATCGTTAGGTATTCAGACCTCATCCTGTGTGAACTGGCTCTTGTATAAAAGCCCTCCAGGCCCAGGTTATTAGTAGAATTGACAGTTATCTTGCGCGAATGCCAGGGCCATTACTGTAAAGACAGAGGTCTTCAAGGACATTAGCACTCTGAGACTCGACCGTTAACGGTAGCCGGACAATACGCATCAATAAAACGGACACGTATAATCCTTTTTCTTTTTTGTGGAACAAAAGATAGTTTAATGCCGCCCATACATTCTGTAACAGCCATTTAATATGAGATTTTTACATCTCTATTACCCTCTCCCCCTCGACTAGTCTGTCGACTAAGGCCAAGTAAAATGCACCGTTAACATTTCCAGCAGTGGAACGGGGTGAGCCATGGAAACGTGCCCTAGCGCACCACTGCCTGCACACCGTGCTCGGCCCCTGCAATATATAGGCATCAAAGAGGCGAACACTGCAGAGTTTCTATGACTGGGAGCTGCAGGATGGATTGTTATTGCACTATGAATGACCATAATTGTAATTGCAAGGCGGTGAAACGGCATCGTTGGAGTACAGAAAGTAATTAAACGGTGGCGGTGAGAGGAGTTTGTCGATATTGCATTGACAAACTGAAATCCAAATATAACTTGGGAGTAGAGGCAAACAGTATGACATTCAGTGGGAGAGAAGTTGACTCTATGCAGTTTAACAATTTTTATTTTTTTTAGGAGCCACTGAGAACATTGAGGATCGAAATCTGAGCCTTTAGGCTGGGGGCCAAGCACACTAGCCAGTACACTATCCTGTCATATCAGCATAGTAACACTCATAACATATCTATTTACTGTCACTATGTTTTGTTATTTAGCAGATGCTTTTATCCAATGTGACATTGTGAATGAATTTGGATACATAAATTATATGTCAACTAAATGAGATGCAAATTGGCTGCGGGCATTGGGGATTGAACCCAGAACCTTTCAGCCACCCTATAGCCACTACACTATCCTGCCCTCTCTCTCTCTCTCTGTTGTAGAGCACTCAACCAAACGGTGATCCCTCAAGTATTTTCCTAGTTGATTGTACTGCTTGTTGGACACCATCTACCTCTCTGTAGGGCTGGGACAAAATGCTTATCTCCCGATGCAATACAATCACGATACTTGGGTGCCGATTCGATATCTGTTGCGATTTTTAGGTTTTGTGATTCGATATTAGGATTTTTTGGGAAATCGTAATGGGAAAAAGTTGAATAATACGCTTTTTTAGAGACTGTATATCATGAGGCGTATTTCCCAAAACAATGCACATCACATGTCCGTCGGCCTTTCTCACTTTTATTTCAGTGGCGTTTATCATTGCTATACTGTTGATGTAGTGTACTTATTGTGTGCATTTCACCTGAAAACAATAAACATACTGTTTTAAAAAAATGAAATTACAAAATCAATTAATGTATAAAAACATTGCGAACATTGTGAATCGATTATTTTTTCTTCTTCCCCCTTTCCCTCTCTGTGAACGTGGGGCGCATAGGACGGCCAGACCTACTGCAGGAGGGAGGCATGTGACTGTGGGGACCCCAGGGAGGACCTCTCCTGCTGTCCCAGCTGTGACAACAGGCCCAGCAGCCAGTGTCTGGACCAGAGAGGGCGACTGCTCTACCGCAGCGGGGCGTCCTGGCTCTACAACTGCCACCAGTGTCACTGTATGGTGAGTATGCGCGCACGCACGTGCATGCAGATGCAGACATACATGCGCGCACACACACAAATGCACACGCTGACACACACCAGTGCATGCACGTTTACATGTATACACACACACACACACACACAGGTGTGCTACATCCACTGGCATATGTTAATATGAATGTACATCTGTGTGCATATGACATACATTACATACACACACACATACGAACACATGCACTGTCCCCCACAAGCTCGCACATACATGCACATACACTTGGTTATGAAAAAACCTTAGTACGCAAGTACACACATGCTTGTATATCTTTCATTCAATGGTTTTAGTTGCTATATTGTTGCTTATTGGCAAAAAGTCAATATGTTATAAAAATGCATGAAGCAATATGTTTTTCTCTCACCATGCATGCATATATTTTATATTATTTATCAATGCCAGACCACATGATTACTATGGACACAGTAGAGCCAAATGTTTATTCACTCCAGCTTTTATTGGTCCTAATTATAGTACTTGGAAGATTGCCACAGATTTTAAATGTGTAGTGTTAGAACAGCTATACATCATCTGCGTAGTTTCAGGAAGATGTGCAATGATTTGTTAAAATTCACATTATCCTGAAGTCCCATGAAATGAAATGAGGCCATAATAACCAAACATACCACATCTATCCAGCGCTAACATTTCCGACAATGATGTTTTGACGGTTAACACATAATAACTGCTTTTTCGCTCTGGCAACCATGTGACTTTGAAGCTTGAAGGTGCTGTTTTGCCTACCTCAGCACTATATCTCCATTATTTTCCTCTGCGAACCTCATCCACGATGAAATGCGTTGGTTTAGCGCTTTGACCGCGCTCCTTCTTCATCCTGGCGAGACTATATAAATGACAGGAGGGCTGAAGTGACAGTGAGTGTTTCATTGAGCAGTCTTGTTGGCAGGCTGTGAACATTCATTTTTAAATGAATGAATACTGGGAGTGAATATATACGTAGCGTGAGAAATAGTGTGTGGCAAGTTAGTATGTGAAACATCCACGTTGATTATGACACGTTACGAGAGTGACAAGTCCACCATTAACAAGATATGACATCGGGGGCTATTCCAGGATTTTATGCAATAATAATTAAGATAATAAAGTAGCACGTTAGTTTCATTTTTAGAGTTGATCACAAGTAGTGTTACTAGTGTTAGTCACAAAGTCGCACACTATGAACACTGAAAATGGAAAATCTCTAGGAAGGAGGGCGTTACGACCCACACCGACTTTGTGATATTTATTTTTAAGCAAGAACACGTCTAATATGAGCGTTATAATGATCAATGTTGTATATGGCGTGTCCGAGAAGTGGACACAGCCATCCACCGCTGCCCAAACGGACCTCCACACATCCACACACACACCGCGGCATTAAGCGGGGTCGTACACCGGACGAGCCACGGCGTGTCGCGCAGCGTTGTGTCGGAGAAATAGAAAAAACAACACGTCGGAAGATTTGATTTTAGGTTTTGTACTGTTTGATATAATGTTTGATATAATGGCTGGCACTGCATGGCGCGCCAGGGTTTTGAGCAACGCTGTACGTTATATGGCGGCGCCGGTGTAAGTGCTCTCATTGATAAGAATGGTTTCGAATTTAAAGCATTGTCGGCGGTTGGCGCACGACCCCCTATAGTGTACCTTCTCGCCGCCTGAGTTGCTTCGTCGTGACGTCAAAGTGCCTCTGAAAAGGATAGGATTGAGGACAGTGGCAAAATGGCATATATTACTGTGTTGAAGATTATCGAAGATATATTTATTTTGAGGCTACACCAAAACACGTGTGCATGCCCGCGAAAATGGTCTTGCCTAATATTTCTGTTGACTGCACCATGCGTTTGATCTACAGCGTAAAAATCATTGTCAATAGAAGAGATCCGCTATAAAATACATCTGGGAACTGCCTTCCTCTGTTGTTCCTCCTCTTGTAGCGGCCTCTTGTATTTGTGATTGAAGCAACACATTGTTTACATGTAGCCTCATGTTCACTCATATTTCTGTATTTGTATGAAAGCCAAAGCAAGGACAGAATCACAATACACTGTAGGTATTCCGTTATTATCCACGACCTACAACGCAAATTGTTTCCCTCTGAACATTTCTATCCAATTTAGTTTGACAGCACAATGTTTGGTGACTAAGCTGCAATGTATTAAAAGTCCTTTTTGGATTCTTTTTCCGGAAACATATTTTGGAAAAATAGACAGTCTACAAGCGCAAGGCTGTAGTGCAGGGGTCGGCAACTTTCAGTACTGGAAGAGACATTTTTAAGATTTGAGATTTTTTTTATTTATTTCCCCGAGCTGCGGGGAAAAAAAAGTCATCCCTTTCATGCATATTTCATGCATTTTTGAAAACTACCCTTGCTCTGCTGTGCCTTTTGGTGTAGTTCTGCAGTGGTTTTCTTCCTAGCATCCCCGTCAGGATATGTTTTGGCAATATAGCGTGTTTTTGGGGAAAATGCAATGCAATATAAACATATGTTTTGCATACCCAGGGAGCCACAGGGGAGGGGCTAAAGAGCCGTGGGTTCCTGACCCCTCCTCTAGTGTAAGTGCTCACACGCCCGTGCCTGATATCGCTGATAAAGTTGACAACAGTTGAAGCTTTCTACCCCCATGTGTTATGCGCGTAGCAAAAGTCACACACGTAGTGATTTTTACACACTGTGTAGGTTCCCTGTTCAACGTTTAAAACAAATGGAAAAACAATTTTGGGTTCACTGGCACTTTAAAGCGCCCTACCACCAAAATCCACATGAACACGATTTTTGTACTTTACATGTCTATGTCCGTATGTAAAATAATAATATTTATTAATCTATATACTATATATATATACTGTATATATATATATATATATATATATATATATATATATATATATAGTATATAGCCCGGGGCCTCGGCCTCGGCCAATCAGGGGCCTCTTAAAAAATATATATTTAAACCCCCCCCCCCCCCCCCAATCGTGCACCCCCCCCCCCCCCCCCCGTCAACAATCACGCACCTCACCCCCTCCGGTCAACAATCGCTCTCCCCCTCCGGTCAACAATCGCGCCCCCCCCCCCCCCCCCCCCCCCCCCCGTCAACAATCGCGCACCTCTCCCCCCCCTGTCGACAATCGCGCAGACACGTCATTATTTAGGTAGCACACACATAGTATGAATGCCTTCGACATAATTCAAATGAGCCATTTTAATCTAGATTAATCTAGATTAATTCCAAGATTACAGTTAGATTAATCTAGATTAAACAAATTAATCTATGCCCACCACTAATATATATATATATATATATATATATTAGTGGTGGGCCGTTATCGGCGTTAACGCGCTGCGATAACGCGAGACTCTTATCGCGCGATAAAAGAATTATCGCCGTTAATCTATTCAAGTTGGTTGGGTTGGGATGGGAGCTGGGTCTATACCGGATTTCCACCAAGGAAGGTAAGCGCCGCGGAACGGCTGCGTCCTCTGCCCTTTTGCCTGCCTAACATTTTCAGATGAGAGAAAATGTTGATATTATTCAATCTCAACGGTTTCTACTGTGCACTGATGCTCATGGAGGTGCCTTGAATAGTATTTTATCAAATAAAGCAGGCAATATAACCAATGACAAGGACCTAATGATTTGGTCAGATGTATGTTCGAAAGAAATTAATTGGAGATGAATGTGACGGTGATGGACACAGCATATGATCCACAACAATTGTTGACCCTGCGCTGATTGTGCATTCATAGTTTTGTCATAATTATTTGTGTGTGAGCGTGTTTGTGCTTGTTGCCATAGCCTTGTGCTGATAACTCTAGCAATTACCGCTGCAGTAATTAGTGGCACTGCCATGGCAACACTATGGCCTGATAGCAACATGTGAGCGCAATGGTTTTTAATTGCTCACGCAGCCACCACCCGTCCAGAGACACGGCTCTCCAAGGTTATACAAGGAAGCAGATAGCTATCGCTTCTCTCTGCTCTTGTTTATTTGCTGCTCATTTATTTTTGTTTATCTCTGTCTCTTTCTTTGTGTCTTTCTCTTTGTTTCTCTGTTTGTATTTGTGTGTGTGTGTGTGCATGTGTGTGTGTGCGTGCGTGTGCGTGCGTGTGCGTGCGTTTGTGTGCGTGTGTGTGTGTGTGCGTTAAGGAGGGGGAGGTGGAGTGCTGGCCGCTGGTGTGTCCCGTGTTGACCTGTGAGTATGCGGCGGTGTCGGAGGGCGAGTGCTGCCCGCGGTGCGTCAGCGACCCCTGCCTGGCGGACCGCCTCTCCTACGACATCCGACAGACCTGCCAGGACCCCGCGGGCGTGGCGCGCCTCAGCGGGGACACGTGGCCCGTGCCCAGCTCACCCTGCACCACCTGCAAGTGCAAGGTAAAGACGAGAGGTCACCGCACCCGGACGGGCGTCGACCCAAACACACACGCATATATCCGCGGCATCTGTATCCATAGGCTTAGACATGCACACAACCCATACAGAATACAACGCACATAATCATGGACAGATTAGTATGCATGCACACAACCAATACAGAATACAACGCACATACTCATGTATAGAATAGTACGCATGCACAGAGGAGCGATAGCTAACACTGGGTTCCTCCTCGAAGTGTCATTAGCCACCGTTGACTTGAGCTAGAAACACTGTCGCCCACCACAGCGGCCTTTGGTCGAACTAAGACCTCTTGCGCTTGCCTTAGTAAAGATGGCGATTCCCTCCCCCATCCTGCCACCCGAATTCAGTGGCCTCGGGTGGAAACCCTGTACATTGTATTTGGACACATGCACACACTTAAAGCCTAAAGCCTGTATTTACTTCTAACAAGGATCTCTTCATATCTCTCCAACCCTTTCCCTCCTGGGCACGCCCGTCAGAACGGAAACGTCTGCTGCTCAGTGGACCCCGATTGCCTTCAGAACTACTGAGCAAGAGAGAATGCAAAAAAAAAAAAACCAGGAACCTGAACATTCCTCGTCGAGAAGACCTCTTCTCCTCCTCCTCTACTCCTCCTCCTCCTCCTCTCCCTCCTCCTCTCCACTTCTTCCCTCCCTCTCCGCCCATCCAACCGACTGCTGTTGTGATCTGCCCCTGGACTGCTACTCCCATGGCTCCCCGATGGCCCTTAACCCTCGGGTCCGCACTCACAACACACGCCGCACGGCACGTTTGGGGCTGTGTTTTTATGTTTTTTTGTTAGTGCAGGCGGCGGCGGCGGCGGGGATGACGTCATCCATATGGGGCGAGCGCGTGGTGTGAATGACTCTGTGCCACTGGAGGAGAACCACACACAATCTGCACACACACACACCCCCTCCCTGCTGTCACCTCCGTGCACTGATCCGGACACACACATACACACACACACACGCACACACACGGTTTCACTCACTGCATTCCTTCTGGTACCTCTGTTTGTGACTCGTCTGCTTTTTAACCCCACAAGTCACTGACAAGTTAAGCTTCTACCCATTTGTTAATGTCATCGACTTTGTTTTGTTTTTTTACATCTTTCAACCCTATTTTTTCTCTCTCTCTCCCCTCTTCCCTCTCTCTCTGGTACATAGAATCCAATCAGATTGCTTTAATACAGTTCACATATCCAAAAACAATGTGTGAGGGAAATGGTGTCTGCACTACACAGGGCATCTATACAGTACCAGTATATAGATACGGCTCTGCAGTCCCATCATTAACAGGTCCTTTCAGCGGTAAGGCGCAAAGAGAGAGAGAGGGAGGGGGAGAGGGAGAGAGAGAGAGAGAGGGAGAGAGAGAGATTAATTATGCATGTGAGAATACCATTAGACCAGGGGTCACACCTGTTTAGAGACAAGCAAAGCTTATTAAGGGGAGAAGTTTCCAGCACTCTGCAGCACAGGCCGCCATTCACACGCTATCACCGCCATCGCTTGTCCTGGCGTCGGCCTCTTCCTTCCCTCTCCTTGGCACTACTCCTACATGATGCGCTAAAGCTTTCAATCCCCCTACCACCAGTCCTTCGACACCAACAGCCCTTGCGTCGGCTCTCCCATCATTTCTTTTTACGTGGCCGGTCCTGCGAGTTGTTTAATTTGATTTTGAGTTAGGTTTTCTTTCTTTTGACACAGCACTGAGCTTGTGGTCCACATGTGGGTAAAGAGGAGCTGTGTATGTAACTCGATGGGCCGCAAGCCCAAACCCAACCGACCTCCCGAAGTCAGGCTTTTTTTTCTGTGACATTGGGGAGGGTGTCTCCTGTTTTTTTTTTGATGACATGCAAAGTGTATCTCTGCTTTTGTCTCTCTGCTTGTGTGTCTCTCTTTGTGATCGCCATCGTTGTCACAATGCCTTGGTGAAATTGAAAAAAAAACTGTGAATTGTGTGTGTGGGGGGGGGGGGGGGGGGTGGTGGGCGGGTAAAAGATACAAGATTAAAAAAAAGAGTTAAAAAATGTTGTATAATGATACCTGTGTCTGTTTTCCATTGCAAACTAATGCGGCAGTTGCCACTTTGTCACTTGGAAAGGTAGACTCTTTGTATAAAACAATCTCAAACACAAGGGGGGTTTTTAAGGTTGTCATTTGGATTGATTTGATATGAAACACGAGGGCCTCTGTAAAACACAGTTTCCAACAGTCTCTGTGTGAACATTTCTACATACCGACTAGGATGAGCTCAAACCGTTTGATTTTCTTCACTGTTTGTTTATCGTTACGTTCACGATTAGCCTGACTTATTTTTTTTAAGTGGCAAAGTATTTTTTTTGTGTGTGTATGCGTGTTCGGTTTTGTTTGGCTGTAAATATTGTGTAAAGTGCAGGATTCTATAGAGAGTACGACTTTGTGAATAACCACAGCTTCTTACCATTGCAATGTGTGTCGAAAACATGTGAGAAGAGAAACATTTCTTTCACTTGTATTTATTTATTTATTATTTATTTTTGTATTCTTGCCTTAACCCTTATACATTTTGTCAAGGTTCAATGTCTGCCATTCACCTTCTTCAAGAAGCAGTGTGCTTTATATGACTAGCTTGTATGTTCAGCTGTTCTGAATGTTGTGAAAAAGAAAAAGAAAAAAAAAAGTTTTGTCAACCACAAAAAGGAAAATCTCTACAAAATGAACTGAAAATTTCACCTCGGAGACCAGAGGGGGAAAAAGAGCTTGTACACTTGTAAAAAATGTTGAAAATGATCATGTTCTTGATGCAAGCCATCATATTTCCCCTTTAATGTCTCACTTTTTTCAGAAGATGCATATTTAATTTATGAATCTATTTATTATTCTTTTTTATTTTTTACTTAGGAATCCTGATGTGCTCTTCCTTTGATTTTTTTTTTGTTTGAAAGAGGATCTTGCTAAAGGAAACTCTTCCCAGGTCTGTCCCTCTCTCCAAACCCTAAATGTACTCAAAGGTAAACATTTGAACTTGAAGACTTTGTTGTGATAAGAGTTTGCTGTAAAATCATTCGGTTAATAAATATTTTAGGTTTTTACTTTACGAATGTGAACACACTGGCTTGGAATTTGCTTATTAATGTGATGGGATACGGTGGTGGTGGTTGACTTCTCACTGACAGACTTATCTCTCCGCTGTTTATTTTAGGTCAGAGCCTCAATGGTGAATGACATGATGGTGTGATGATGGATGAGCTAAAATAACAAAATAAAGTCAGAGAACCCCCCCGCCCTACTTATATAAAATAATCAATCTGCCATAACGCCATTCACCTAAATCGACATTTTACACCAACACTCCCAGCACTGAGAAACAGCTCCAGCGTAACTCTTTCATGTTTTCACTTTTATCAATCATGCCGCCATCATATCCCTCCCTAAGGGCTTCTTATGAAATCCTGTATTTCGATGAGGATAAGCTACAGCCTTTAGATAGCTAAGTAGAGACCTCGCTTGTCGCTAAAAGCAGCAGGTATCTTTGCGAAGCCACTTCATATCTACAGTGGATCGACTTCTTTGTACTTCAGATAGTGTCCGAAGAATTCAGGCCACTAAATAAAACGTACACATGTACCAACACACACACACACAACCACGTGTATATGAATGGTGAAATTGAATGGGATACAGGTCGCCTCTATGCAGCAACCTTGATACAATGCTCCAGCTTTCTATATGTGTGTGCTTTATCTGGTGGTTTGCTCTCAATGTCTTTATCTGCCAGCTGTTTGAAATCCTTCAGCGGGTGTGTGGTGGTGGTGGGTTTGGTCTAGCAAGCAACACTTGCATGTAACACCAGGGACTGATGGTATTTCTGGAAGAGGAACAACTACTTGCAGAGGAGCAGAATGGTTTTCATAAGACCAGGGCCTGTATTGACCATATTTATACTGTCTGCAATATAGTAAGAAATAGGCTGAATGAAAATAAATCCATAATTTCATGCCATATTGACTTCCAGAAAGCCCTTGATTTTGTTAATAGAGATGTCCTTGCCTACTGACTAATTCAAACAGAAAGCTAATGGAAAGTTCTATCATGCAATTTGTCCTCTTTAAAGCGTACCTCAGGCGTGTGTAAAAGTAAATGATGCTCTAACCAACTGGTTGACTACACCATCAGGGGTTAGACAGGGCGCCGCTCTGTCCCCCACACTGTACACTGTATGAATCAGCGATTTAGCCAATTAAATCAAACAGCTTGAGTGTGGAGTTAGGTGCGGAGAGGAAGACATTAGCATTCTTATGTATGCCCATGACGTTATTATGATGGCAGTAACAGAAGTTGATTTACAAAAGATATTAACGTGCGAATAACTGGTGTAGGAAACCGAGACTTCAAATAAACACAAAGAAAACAAAAAACTCAATTATACACTTCCACATCCAGCCAAGCATACAAGTGTTTTTCAATTACAATTTGGGGAAAATCAGTTTATTATACAAAGCACCAAAATATCTTAATTTTTTTACTCTTTAAAAAGATTCATTGTTCTATTATTAGTTTATTTTTTTCGATGAGTATATGAATTTCTTAAAAGGCACTACTTTACTGGCTGAATCAGCAAACAGAGCGCTTGAGGGAGACAGGTAAAACATAGACAGGGGTTTTGGTTTTTCTACCTACTCCAAACTATCAGGCTTGTGTATGCCCAGTGTTGGATTATGTAGCAGGGGTATGGGGATTTAAACTGTACCCCAAAAGTGAGGCTGTCCACAATAGATATCGGGTGTACAATCCTGGCTATCATGGGAGATATGGGGTGGGAGCTTAATGAGGTGCGTTGGAGTTGATGTGTGTGTGATGCGCCTCAGGATACTGGGGCTGAATACCAATAGAGACATACAGACAGGTCTTTGAGTGGGATGTTATGATAAACGGAGCATGGGCTAGGGATGGGCATGACATCATTTTAAGAGTTGGGTTTGAAGACTTCTATAGAAAAAGAAAAGTAGAGATTAGTGAAGTGAAATTATTTTTCAGCAATTACAGGACAGATGAGTATCAGACATATGTTACAAACGGGTACAAGGAAAGGGTCCTGCTAATTAACCTGCTGTCAGTCAGGTTTCTTAGAGGGAGCCCCCCCCCCCACCCATGATGCAGAGGTGGCCGCGTCCGGCGTCACTCTCTCCAGCCAGCAGGTAGCAGCAGCAGCACCCAGGGGTGCTCACCATTCATGGGCTGAAGCCAGCAAGATTGTGCACCGAGGTGATTGAGTGACTCCCTCCTTGCAACAGCTCTCCATGCATCCACTGTATAAACAGCTGCCACCTTGCAGGAGGTGCAGGGGGGTGGGGGGGGGGGGGGGGAAGGAGGGGTTGGCAGCCACGTCTCTCCATAGATAAAGTGGTAAATGTTAAAATGATTACTCATTATAACGAAGACCGAGAGACTTCTCCTGAATGCGGCTAGATTAATCCAATCAGCACTGATTTTATTAGATCACAAATTTGTTTTTTTGGTTTTTTTCCCGTCTCTAGCCCCCTCTGATAGATTTGCTGGTTTAGGGTACTAAGAATAGACAGCCATTTGTCTGCAGGCCTTCACAAAAACAAAGTAAGCAGCCACCTGTATTGATCTCTCTATCTCACCCCCCCCGGTGGAAGCGTTTCTCTCACAGCAGATTGAGAATTGAGCATGCGAGGGGAGACGAGACGCGCAGGCTACACCTGCCTCGTCGCGAGCCACGCCTCACGCTGCCACACTAAATACACGGCTCCTGGGTGCTTGCCACATGCCGTGCCTATGCTAATATGCTAAGAAAGATTAAGCCGCTTAAATGCCTTATCGACATCCTGGCCAATCGATGGGCGTGTAATTAAAGAGTGAAGCTGAGCAAGTGACAGGGCCAGCTATACTGCTGTTATTGACCCATGCTCAGATGCAACAGCTAAGTGTTTATTTAACAACCCCCCACTGCCTTGCAGCAAAGTGTGTGTGTGTGTGGCCTGCCTGCCTGTCTCTGTCTGTCTGTGTGGGTGAGTGTTTTTGTGTTTACCCATAGTTGCATTTGATTTGAATGTACTACATGTTTTTTTGTTTTTTTTAATGTATCCTTTATTTAGCCAGGAAGGTCCCATTGAGACAAAGCATCTCTTCTTCCAGGGAGTCATGGTCAAGACGGCAGCATAACCGCTCCACATGACACACCACATACATTACATACAAGCTCCACAAGGGACAAAAGTAAAAGAGAGGCCTACAAGCCATACCATTGATATCCGTAACACAGTCCATCTCAAGTCAAGGTTATATGAAATGGCAACAGGTTTCCTTCAGGGCAGTCTGTTAAAGACCTTTAGAGGTATTCAAAGAAGGGAATGCTTCTAATGTAAAGGTATTTTGCAGCTCATTCCACGCCCGAGGTGCATAAAAGGAGAAAGTGGTTTTGCCTATTTCTGAGTGCACCTTGGGAACATTTAAAAGACTGAGTTGTAGATCTATTGCTATAGTTGCTGGTATGATAGGATAAAAGGCTGGGGATATAAGTAGGTCATTTTCCTAACAATGTCTTGATAATAAATAGCAACGTGTGTATTTTTCTGCTCTGGTATAGAGAGGACCATCCTTAGGATTCATATGACGTGCAATGGTGAGTGTGTGAGCCTGCACTTGTTACAAAACGTAATGCAGCGTGGTATGCAGAATCCTGTATGGATAGAGTTGCATGCATGTCAATCACATCACCATAATCTAATACAGATAGAAATGAGGTTTGCACAATTTTCTTTCTGGCTTCAACTGGAAAACCTTTTTTCAAACGGAGGAAAAAGCCCAGTTTAGGCCTTAGGCTTTTCAATAAACTATCAACATGCACATTAAAAGTCAACTTTTCATCAAGCCATATGCCTAGGAATTTGTAGGAGGTGACTCTTTCTATCTATCTATCTATCTATCTATCTATCTATCTATCTATCTATCTATCTATCTATCTATCTATCTATCTATCTATCTATCTATCTATCTATATAGCTTCTGATGTCAAGATGAAGGTCATAAATTTGGTCTTTTTTTAAATTTAGGACCAGTTTAATTTTAACAGTGAAAGCTTTAGTTATTGAAAAGCATCCTGCAAAAGCTGTAAGGCTTGATTTAAAGAGGTTGCCATCATATCGATGATTGTGTCATCAGCATACAAATGTGCAAATAGATCCTAACCCAAACACTAAAGGGTAAATCAATCATAAATATCATAACCCCATTATCCTACACATTTCTCATTTTGGTTTTATAACTATCGTTGAGACGCTTCTTACTGTTTAAACATTGTTGGGCTGTCTGTCTTTCGTTCTCACTGAGTGGACAGCCCTTTCCCCAAGTATATGAGATTAGAAATAAGCCTGCCCCCCTTCATCCTGCCTATTCCATGCTGCTCAAAGTAAAATATGTCCATTGTGTCAGCAGAACCATCAGGGTCCATTTTATTCAGAAGGCCAGCAGCTGTTAAATTCGTCTTCTCAGCCCCTGTTCTCTAAAGGTCCACAACCACCAAGTGACACACAATTATTTCAAATCAGCCCAGCCAAGGCTTTCCCACCTCCTGTCGGTGCTATATTCAGATCTATATATTGGGTGTTATCTAAGAGTAGAGAGTAGGAAGAGACGCATCCAGTTTCTTTGGTCACTTATTGATTCAAGTGTATTTATGTTCTGAGGTGGATGTTAAATCTGTTTGTGGAGACGTAAACAGTAGTGTAACCTAGATGATTATTTGAGATTGACGAGGTACCACTGAGTCGATTTAGATGACTTTGTCAGTAAACATGAGGACTCATTAATAGAACTACTAAGAGATTCCAAATTGAGTCTTGTAAACGGTACAATATGCCCGCTTAATGACATTATACTTCAGTACCAACAAAAGGAAAAGCGGTCGTAGTAGACTAGCAACTCCTTATGAGAAACTGAAAACATGCACCCTGTGCAAAGTGGTAACAGCAAATACAATAGAATAGAATAGAATTGGGGTAGGACTAGATACGCATGTTGCTTCTTCCTACTCCATTTCGGACACAAAAAATATAAATAATAACAAATAACAAATTTAACAGTCTGATGTTTATGTTAACGGTTAATTTTACTGGATATTTTGTTATTTCTTACTTACATATTTTTAATTTATATTTCATTAGTTCGAAATAAATATTATTCAAATTCGAACAATGATAGATTTAATAGGCTGCACGGACCTCATTGGGGAACATAGGAAATTGCCTGACCATTCTTTGTTAATAATGGACTTTTGTGGACTTGTGTAACTCAGCAAGAGTGACTTCTAGAGGGGGAAAGTGATCGACAACTGAAACACTGTAAAAGAAGCGTATTCAGAAAGTTACCAAATTATTTTCTTTGTTCAGATATGAGACACAAATCGCTGACAGACTTGGTGGACAAGCTGCAATTTTGTTTTGCAGCAGGGGAGCAGCTAGACGGGTGGCATGGTGATTTGCGTAAATTAGTATAAGATTAAATGGGAAAATACTGGCAGGATAAACAACGTACTCCTCAATCAAACAGAGTTAATAAGCAAAGTAAACCATATTGGAATAAGGAGCTGCAGGATATTTGGTATTCTATGCAGAGCTTAGAATGATCATTGTAGAAATAGGAGATGGGCGGCAACTTTTAAGTAATTTTATAAAATGTCAGTATGTATGTGTTGATTAAAAGATACTGTTTATACAAATGTAGATATCAAAGGGGACAGGTGTTACATTTGGAAGAAATCCAAAAGTCAAGTCCTCAGCATTTCTGGAATGAAATGAACAAATTAGGACCCAGACTGAAAAAGTACATCCCAATCGAATTAGGAGAAGAGGGGGAATTTAGTAAGAGATACTTCTCAGATACTTGCTAAATGGGAAAAAGACTTTGCGAGTCTGCTCCCAAATTACCCTAGAGGTTTCAATCAGGGATTTTACCAAGAAATATGTCTCCTGAAAAGCAAGCTCAAAAAAGAAATGTTAGAGGTTCCTTTCCAGGGTAATTAAGCTCTTAATACAGACATATCTATGGCTGACGTCCTGAAGGTGATAGACACGTCAAAAGTAGGAAAAACTACTGGTATAGAAAACCTACCAAATGAAATTGTGAAATCCCCTAAGCTTGCCTGAATTCTGTTTGATTTGTTTAAACATTTAGCAGAGTTTAGCAGACTATCATCAGTATGGCTTAAGTCTAGCATAATCCCCATCCCCAAATCCCAGAAAGATGACCCTAGAGTGCCTCACAATCACACAGTTTAATGAGAACGTCTATAAATTGTATTCATCTTTACTTATGAGAGATGGATGGTATTTCTGCAAAAGGAACAACTACTGGTAGAGGAGCAGAATGGTTTAAGTAAGGCCAGGGTTGTGTCGACCATATTTATACTGTTGCAATAGTAAGAAATAGACTGAATGAAAATAAATCCACGTATTCATGCCATATTGACTTCCAGAAAGCCCTTGATTTTCTCAATAGAGATCTCCTTGCCTACAGACTAATTCAAACTGGCATAACAATGTTATATCATGAAATTTGTTCTCTTTAAACCTCAAGTGTGTGTAAAAGTAAATCATGCTCTAACCAACTGGTTGACTACACCATCAGGGGTTAAACAGGGCGCCGCTCTGTCCCCCACACTGTACACTGTATGAATCAACGATTTAGCCAATTAAAGCTTGAGTGTGGAGTTAGGTGCGGAGAGGAAGACATTAGCATTCTTATGTATGGCGATGACTTTATTATGATGGCAGTAACAGAAGTTGATTTACAAAAGATGTTGACGTGTGCGAATAACCAAGCAATAACCGACCAAGCGAATAATCCAGCCAAGCATACAAGTGTTTTTCCATTCCAATTTGGGGAAAAAAGTTGAATTATACAAAGCACTATAAATATCTTGGACTTTATTTGGATGAGTATATGCATTTCTTAAAACTACTTTACTGGCTGAATCAGCAAACAGAGCGCTTGAGGGGGACATAGGTAAAACATAGACGGGGATTATGGTTTTTCAAATACTCCAAACTATCAGGCTTGTGTATGCCCAGTGTTGGATTATGTAGCAGGGGTATGGGGATTTAAACTGTACCCCAAAGTGAGGCTGTCCACAATAGATATTGGGCGTACAATCCTGGCTATCATGGGAGATATGGGGTGGGAGCTTAATGAGGTGTGTTGGAGTTGATGTGTGTGTGATGCGCCTCAGGATACTGGGGCTGAATACCAATAGAGTCATACAGACAGGTCTTTGAGTGGGATGTTATGATAAACGGAGCATTGGCTAGGGATGGGCATGACATCATTTTAAGAGTTGGGTTTGAACACTTCCATCATATAATAAAAAAGTAGAGATTAGTGAAGTCAAATACATTATTTTTCATCAATTAAAAGGACAGATATGTTACAAACCAAATATTTGCAGTTTTTGTGAAATAAAGCGTGTATATGGTCCAGAGAATGATGTTTTGTAAAACCTGTCGAGAAAAAAGCGGTCTCTATTTGCTCAAATTAGAGCTGGCATACTTGGCCTTCATGTTGAGACAGACTGCTAAGGAGGATTGACTGTGTAGTCTGTGTGAACTCAAGGAAGTTGAAAACAAACAAATGCACTTTGTATCGTATTGTCCCTTCAATGCAATTCTATGCAGAGCCATTTTAATAAGGTAGATACAAGAAAAACAATTGTGTGGTTGGAAGACTCTGAAATTGAACGTTTCATTTGCCACATTTGTATGAGGCAAATTAATGAATGATGAGGAGGGCAATGTACCAAGTAACATGGCCTGGTTTCCCGTGCCTATGCATATGTTTGTCTGTATATGAATACGCAGCATGTATGTATTTTTATGTGCAACATGTATGTGTATGTATGGGTACGTATGTGTGGGCGTATGTATGAGTGGTTGTATGGAGTGTATCCACTCTTTGGCATGTGCCTGCTTTTGTGCTTTGTTTCCTCTTGTGTTGCATTTGGGTTGTTATGTGTTCCTACTCCGGAGTGAGTGTGTTGGGTGGGGTGTGTGGTGTGGCTGGAAAACCCCCACTAGGGTACAACACCAACCGCAGGTCAGGATGATGTAAATGTTATACAGCCAGGGGATGGGGGGGGGGGGGCTACTGGGTGGGCGGTTGGAGAGACGTGTGATAAACCATCTGATCCCTGCCTCTCCATTGTGTCACACAGGGTTTCTCCTCAGTTCGAGCGCTACCCATGTCTGTACTGTTGTTGTGTGACCATGTGGGATGGGCAACAAAGGCATGACATGAAAATAAAATATTAATTCATTCATACATTGATATAACTGGTTGGTGGATTCTTTACATATACTATTAGCTAATTATTTTGTCAGCCACTTATATTACCTATTTAAAAAATGTCTTCATTTATATTGGAAATGAGCACAGGATGAAGCACAATGCATCCAATTAGCAGCCGTGCTTCTAACTCTACTTCATCCTAATAGAGACAAAAAACTGGGCTTGTTGGTCTGTTATGCTCCTTGCTTGTGGGGTGTGTTGCAGGTATTTTCACACCATCTGCGATGCCACATTTAGTTTTCTTGTGAGAGCTCAGCTTGTCAAATCAGAAAGAACATTTCGGAACTGGCCAAAATGTGAATTTGTGGTTATATTTGATATGGATCGGTATAAAATGGAGACACAATATCTATCTCCCGCCATAGCCGAGAAAAAAAATGGCAAGTGACAGATATGACACAAGCACTATTCCTGTCGCACACAGTTTTTGTGTGTAAACTTTGACAGGGATAAAAAGAAACCTGTGATCCATTTAAGATGTCACATTGCCATCAAACTTACTGGCACCAAATAACTGAAATGAATAGAGGAAGTAAGGCTGATGGGTCTAGTCAGATCGGATAGCGCAGTTCTCTCACAGTGGAGTTTGTATGTTCTGTGTGTGTGTTAAGGTGACTCCTGGCCTCATACACATTGTCAGCCTGGATGAGATGGTGAAGACAAAGAGGAGAGAGATGGATGGCTGTAGTTACAGTGATCTCTCCAGTATACTCTGTCCGTCTATAATGGAGCCAGACTTCTCACAGGCTTATTTGGGGCCAGTCGGGGCTCCCTAAACGGCCGAATAAAATCACCAAAAGTAGCCACTTAGATGCTTTTAGTCTGCAGTCTGTGGGAAGGTAATGGCTCGTGAGGCTAGTAAAAAGCAATTATTCCATCAAACATCGGCGTCAAACTGCTGACCTTCACACAGCCGCCGTGGCCGGCGCCATTAATTTCCTGTCGTAACGTATTAGGTGATAACGTTAATCAATTAAGCGAACAGGTCTGGCATTAGATAGGGGCGCGCGGACCAGAGGCCAACCCCGCCGTCCCGTTTGACAAGGGCCATGCTTATTTAGAAAAGAAAGTACACAAATAAATCCGTGGACAGACCCTTGGTTCTTAGGAGGAGCCAGCACAGGCCCAGGTCTGTCGTCCCCCAATCTGTCATCATCTATAGAGGCTGAAGATGGTAGGCTAACCAATTATTTTTATAATTCATTGGGGTCTTTGGTTGTGGAAGAGTTGAGCTCCATGAAAACAAGAAAGAAAGATTCAACTCGGAAAAAACATTGTGTTTAGTGTGTTTATATGGTGTCTTTGAATTAAAGTTTCAGTGGGGGGTTACGTTGCATACACAGAGTAACAAGCAGCTGCGTGAACTCTCTGTGACACAGCACAACACACAATAATTAGAGCCACTATTACGTTTGGCAGCCCCCATTAACATTTTACCAACTTTTTTGATCATTAACCCCCTTCCTTATTCACATTTAATCGTTGGGATGAAGGGGAGCATTTTTGCACTGATGTGGGAGATGAATCCGCTTAACAACCCTGTTATTAGTCATGCCACATGTCAGCCAAGCCTGCCATCATCTCCATCTATTTGCCGTCTGACTCACTGGATATTATATAATATCTCACTTCAGCCAGACCAGACTGCTTGATTGACGTTACCTGGTAACCCAAACAGCCAATAACCATTTTACACATAGAGGGCAATTTTAGTCCATATTTACATCTTATCCTACATTTTTTTAAAGGTGCTGTAGACAGCTAGCCTAGAACTCTAGACACCCCCTAGTGGCAGCAAATTTATTTGGCAGCTAGGTAGGTCTAGCACGGCTCCGTCGGCTTTTTGGTGCTGGAAACACAAAGTATGTCAGACCAATCACAGCGTGAGGGGCGGAGTCGGAAGCCGGGCTACCATGACGACAGAGTTGTGACGGTTCCGTGTTAGAGGTAAACAATGGCTGCTGCTGGCGAACGGCTGTCTTTCCACTCGGCTTTGGCCGCGACTCTTCAAGACTTGAAGTTAACATTTTATTTGAGAAAAGAACAAAGAATGGCACTGAAGTCTTTCCTCGAAAATAAATATGTATTCGGAGTTTTGATTAATTACGTAGTCAGAGCCGTCGCTCTGACTACGTCACCTTCTTCGTTGCTCTGATTGGTTGTAGCGCTATCCTATTGCGTGCAGAGGGAACTTGAAAGACAACCGTTTATCCCGCCCACACTGCCAATGGAGCTGCGCCAGACCTTACATCTTTCTGATGTGGGTCTGGCTTGCCAGGCTAGTAGACAGCTTTTTTGCTTTAACGTATCAATATGAAGTAAATGTGGATGGCACAGTGTAATGGCTACAGAATAATGACACCATCAGCGTTTAGATTGGTTCCCTAAGCTTCCCTATAAGCCTCGCTTTCACTATGCAGCTCTGTCTGCCACCGGGTACGATCTCCCGGGAAACATGACGGCTCCATTTACGGCACATAGAAAACGCATCAACCATTGAACGTGCAACCAAACCAGGAGGGATAGCGCTTTTGTTTACCCGGTAGCTATCGGTAGCTATCCTCATTAGCTATCCCCAGTAGTGGAAATGGCGAACAGTGGAACAACCGAAGTAAAGCCAATCTGATGATACTACTTATATCTGCTAACGCTACGTATTTGCATTGAGTATACTACCTGAATAAACCTCATGCGTCAGGCTACCAACCCAGTTCGCTTTTCTCAACACACACTAAAGAATTTGTATCTGCTTTCATATCTCCATTATAGACTAAATCAATGAATAAACTCATGGTTTTCCTCCTAATGTTTTCTTCTACTCCCTCCTCCACCCTGACGCCAACCCCCGCTGCCGATACAAACTATGGTATTACTATGCAATGCACATCATTAAAATAGCTTTTGCCTGTTCCAAAATTCAATATAAAATGATGCCAATCAATTTACCTCCTCAGTGAACATGCTTTTTTCTTTCTTATTTCCAAAGTGTTGATCGTTTCTATCGCAGAGATTTCCAAACAAATGCGCGTCTTGTGTTGTTTGTGGTCACTAGGCTTTGAGGAAACGGAAAGCGATGCGGTTTGTCTTTGCGACAGCGGCGTAAAAATAATACCACTTTGAAACGCTAGAGTGGTAAAATTTGAAAAGTTGTCTACAGCCCCTTTAATAAAGAATGGCCCGTTGATACATCGACATTGAATGTTCTCCTATCCAGGCTTATTGTAATACTGTCTGTATGTTTGTACTACTGTATAAATAATGAGCAAACTGCGGTTTGTGCATTCACCTGTAATGATAGGTGGGTTTAGTGTGTGGCTGGATGTGTGTAGCGACGGTTAATAAGAAAAAGTCCCAGTCATAATGGGTGGCGACTTTTTCCTTAGAGTAATACACAAAGGTTTAGAGGTCCCTCTTATTGAATACAAAGATACCTTCTTGCTCTGGCAAAATATCTAACCACATGCAGCATATACTACAGACATTTTAAAGATGTTATGTAGTGCTAGGGTTGAATAATGAATCCTCATCATATAAAACCGATGCCTGGAATAGCTAACCTACACTACAAACAAGAAAAACTGCGAGTGTGAGCCTGTCCAGGCATTTTTATGTGATCTGCCTAGTATTTATATGAGGGGAACAGATAATACAACTGTCACTGTTGGTGAGATGAGATTGTACATTTAAACACCCACCCACACACGCACACGCACACACACACACACACACACACACACACACACACACACAGGTAATGAAGCATTGTGGGAGGGGGAGTCTGACTGAGGCTGATAACAACCGTATTGGTTCAGTGATGGAGGACAATGGTCCGTAGCAACAAAACATCGCCTGCCTATACCTGCATCCCCTTCACACACACACACACACGCCTACACACTCACATGCCCCCACACTCGCATCCACCACCCCCACACACACACATACACAGACCTGAAACTTTTATAGTGTGTGCCGTGGAGAAAGCGGCGCCTCAAACAGCAATAAGACGTGTGTGGTTGTGCTGTGGCCTTGTGACTTGGCAAATAGGGAAGTTAATTGTTTCACCAAGCCAGTCTAATTAAGAGACTCATTTAAAAAGATGAGAGCCACAGCAACCCCCCCCCCCCCCCCCCCCTCTGAATACAGAGCCCCATGTAATTACAGCCAAATGAAGGCATTACTCCATAGCACTTGTCACTTCAACAGCATAGTCTAGGTATGGATCACATGCAAGGCACTAGCCTAGACACCCCCTAGCGGCAGCAAATTTATTTGGCAGCTAGGTAGGTCTAGCACGGCTC
Organism: Merluccius polli; assembly: GCA_030340625.1. Taxonomy (NCBI): domain Eukaryota; kingdom Metazoa; phylum Chordata; class Actinopteri; order Gadiformes; family Merlucciidae; genus Merluccius; species Merluccius polli. Next base: position 26,752 of record JAOPHQ010002028.1, read on the forward strand.
CGTCGGCTTTTTGGTGCTGGGAACACAAAGTATGTCTGACCAATCACAGCGTGAGGGGCGGAGTCGGAAGCCGGGCTACCATGACGACAGAGTTGCGACGGTTCCGTGTTAGAGGTAAACAATGGCTGCTGCTGCTGGTGAACGGTTGTCTTTCAACTCGGCTTTGGCCGCGACTCTTCAAGACTTGAAGTTAACATTTTATTTGAGAAAAGAACGGCACTATAGTCTTTCATTGAAAATAAATATGTATTCGGAGTTTTGATTAATTACGTAGTCAGAGCGACGGCTCTGACTACGTCACCTTCTTCGTTGCTCTGATTGGTTGTAGCGCTATCCTATTGCGTGCAGAGGGAACTTGAAAGACAACCGTTTATCCCGCCCACACTGCCAATGGAGCTGAGCCAGACCAGAGCCCGTCTACGGAGAGCCTGTCCACTCCCTATTAAGTCCCATTGTACCGAATTCTGGTTGCAGTTCCACCAGAGCTCCACTGGGGGCGATCGCCTGTGAGTGCAGAATGAATGGGAGCAGATGGAGCTACACGGCTAAATGTGTCTCTTTCACCTGATTCTCATTGAAAAAACTCCGATTTGATTGTAGTTCTTACAAGTTCAACATGGGTTATAGATCGAAAGTTGAATGAACGAGTACTTATGTCCTTTCGATTTCTTACAGGACGTGTTGTTATTGCCCATAACACGCTAGCATTCTGCTAATGAACGCTGATTGGTCAGTGAAGGACTGTGTGGCGTTGTCGTATGCCACCGGGGTTCTTAGTCCAAGGATAACGGTAGGCGGGTTTTACTCACGTCTTTATTTATGGTGAGTACACACACAATCAATCCATATACACACACGCGTACAATCACGCCGCGGGCCCAGCTCCGGCTCCGCGGGAACCCGTGTGTACCGGTCCCGGTCCTCCCGGGTCCAGCACGCTACTGTGTTAAAAAGGGAGAGAGTGATTAGCTAATGCCCCACAGGTGCGCCAATCACTCTCACCTGGCGCGGCTCTCCCGAGCCCCGTCCAGCTCCCCCTTGCGGCTGATGCACCACCCCCCCCCACAGACTGATTACGACCAGAGATCTGCTTGATGGCATCTTGGCATCCGAAACGGGACCAGAACGTTATGGTGGACAATTTCGCCCAAGTTCTTTTTTTTTTTTAACACAGCAACTTCTTTTGGTTGCTGGCACTTTTATCTGCGTATCGTTATGTATGTACTGCTGCGTTATCGATGCCTTGAGGGAAAGGGAGAGGCTTGCCGTAAAGCAGTATCTCTGGTCGTAAGATGAGTATGACGTCATTGACATTTGAAAATACTTTTTTAAAGCAAATAAGTGACTCTAAAAAATCTAACACCCAGCAATGTGTAATTTCTTTGCATCCCCTTTCGAAAGCAACATTCAAATTACTAGACAAAAAATTATATCCTGAGAAAAGTGGAGTTTGAGGGGTATAGCTCCATAGACCGCCATTCATTCTGCACTCACCATGTGAGCGCCCTCACATGGAACCAGAGGGGAACTGCAACAGTTCAGAACCAGGAAGTAAACCGAGAGTGGAACTTCTCTCCTTATTAGACATTCTCTGGCCAGACATCTTTCTGATGTGGGTTTGGTCTGGCTTGCCAGGCTAGCAAGGCACAGTCTAAAAAACAAAACAAAAAAACGTCAGATTTTGTCAGAGTTTCATTCACTTTCCCCTCATGAATAAAACCTGATTTGCTTTTAAGGAATGAGTTAGTGTGAACTTGTTATAATCTGTGGAAATTGGGTTGTTGCTGTGTTGCAATATTGCACTAAGCTCATAACATTTCGAATAACTTTTGAATATTGTTTAATTAATTTACATTTACATAGAGTACAAGGTGGCATGCGATCATCTCTGCGATGCTAGGATGCTCAGTTAGAATTTAGCCTGGCTGCACTCACACCAAAATGCCCTACTATACAGTCCAAAAACAGCTGTTTTATAATGCAGGGAAGTACTTTAGTGTGTGTGTGTGTGTGTGTGTGTGTGTGTTGGAGGGGGGGGGGGGCTTCCCAGTGTTATTATGTGGTCATTCTCAGCAACTGGGCATCGTTTGCATTCACACCCTCTGTGCCGATAACTATCTGATGGTTGTTACTGTAAAACGCCCCGGCATGCTGATACCAAACAGCTACAAAGCTCTCCAGCGCATGCTTGGTTTAAGGGGCTTTTTCTACGCTTGTGTATTAGTGCATGAGTGAGTTTGTTCGAGGCGGGATGGTACAACCAACCTCCCTTTCGGCGCTTGTTTTGTCGCCATATTGCTCTCGTCTGCGCGCAGCTCTCGCGGCGGTGCGTGGCGTGCCAGGAGAACGCAATTTTGTGGCTCGATTGAAAAATGAAGGAAATTGAATGTTTTATCTGGCTGAGCAGATGGAGGACACCCAAGCCGGTGGCAGCCCCGCTCTCGCAGGGGACTGGATGGACTTCTGAGGCAACAGCAGGGGAAGTTCAGGGAATTATTATGGTGCGTGTGTGTGTGTGTGTGTGTGTGTGTGTGTGTGTGTGGGGGGGGGGTTGTCATGTTTGGGCAGACAGTTTTGTTTGCCAGAATAATGAAGTGATATTGATATGGCTCCGGCAACAGAGGAGTACGACAACTGGAAATGGATTCTAAGAGTCAATTAACCCTGGATAGATGGGGGTTGCAGTACACTTGCTTTCAAATGCCAGACTTAAATTATGCATCTCATGCATGAGGAAATGCCCCAGGATGAATTTCTGCTTTCAATTAAAAAAAAAAAATAGATCCCCAACTGTATTTCAATCAAATGAAATTGACAAGAATTTGACCACAAAAAAAACAGGCCTTGGATATTGTGGTCAAAAACAAGACAGGTGGCTGGGTGCCAGGCTGTATTACCAAAAGGTGACCAGCTGACAGCTGGAATTTGATATATACAGACTGCATCATTTAGAAAAAGACAAAAGCTAATGTGCTCAATTAGTGCTTGTGTCATGTTTCCTGCCCTCTTTGAGTTCAGCAGACTGAACCGGGTGGGGGGGGGGGAGTGATGTAAAAGGTGTCTAACAGAGATGTTAACCAACAGATCTCAGTTGTAATGTCAGTTATAACCTCCAACAACCTCAGAGCCAGCGTCTCAGTGGTGCAGTGTAGCGAGCTGTTGGTTGTCAGTATTGGAGACTCGGGTTCAAGTCCCGCCAAAGGTGGTATCCATGGAAACAAAATGGTATCATGTCATTTTCTAAATGTAACAATGTCATGCGAATTGACTTTGCCGGGCCGGTCCAGCGACGCAATGTTTATTTGGAAGCATAGACCAATTTGGAGTGGACATCACCATTACATCACAGCAGATTACATTAGACATACGGAGAGAGTTGCACATTTGTCAAACAAAACACGGACAAACTGCTGTGCCGCTGGCTGCCAGAACAGGAATGGCAAAAGTAAATGGCCTATTCCATCCTTAAAGACCCCCTTTCGACTCTAAATGGAGACATTTGTGCAAGTGTTAAATTTACTTGGTCTTCTGCCATACTCATGAGATCCGTAGATTTACATTGCAAGATTGCAGTACCCTATGTACTATACAGACACACACACGTCATTAACTTCCACATAGACCACTGGTCAACTAGACATTTAGACCCTGCTCAAATCAGCATGACAGCTCACCTAGCCGTGCTGCCTTATCACTAGAAATATAACAACATTGTGACTGCCACTATAGAAGTAGAGCGAGAGCGAAACAGGCTGGCTGACTCAACAAGGACTAGAAAGCTTCTCTGTCGCTAGGTTGTTACTGAGGGTCGGCCTATTTGCTGGAGTAGTAAACTAGGTTTCATTACCTAGGAGTCCACGGGTGTGGCTGATTGTTTTCCAGGTATGAGTCAGACCCCATGTATTTTGGGGAAAGAGACACAAGGTGGTACAGAAAATGCAATGTTTATTGAACAGGTACAAAAAACAGCCATTACTCTGTAGTTTCATAAAACAGACTCTGGCTAAGAATATTTGTAACTAATCTGGGAACCCATCAGCTATCTGTCTGACAACGATGTTAGCATCTGGCTTGGTTACGGTGTAGCCAGCGGATATCCGGATCTTCCTCTTCCGTGCGTCGTCATTACAGTCCGATTAGCAACTTGAGACGCGAGAATGGAGTTGGAGTTGAGAGATGAAGTTTACGACCGGATGATTTCCAGACTTTCCTGTCTTTTGCTGTCTTGCGAAGGCGTTGACGGCGCACAGCGGTTTTGTCTTGTCTTGTATTCATCCTAGCTCAGTTAGAATTTGGCCTGGCTGCACTGACACCAACATGCCCTACTATACAGTCCAAAAACAGCTGTTTTATAATGCAGGGAAGTACTTTAGTGTGTGTGTGTGTGTCAGAGGGGGGGGGGGGCTTCCCAGTGTTATTATATGGTCATTCTCAGCATTCTCTGGCTGTTTTTTGTACCTGTTCAATAAACATTGTATTTTCTGTGCCACCTTGTGTCTGTTTCCTCTTGAGGATGTGAGTTTCTGGGATGGTAGCTCCTTCACCCTTTATGGATAACTTATAAATGTTTAATAAGGCAAAGGGAGTGCTCACTTTAGATTAGGTCAAGTCTTAACTAACGATTAGTAAATGCTTTACAACTAGATGTCATTATTGGCACTTACACGCTTGTGTAATATTGCTTCAATATATACCGATAATATATAAAGTCATGTTTAGTGCTAGTGTACTGTACAGTGTGGGCTCCATCCCAGTGTTCAACCTCCACCGTCACTCCAGGAGGTTAAGCCACAGTGCCATCAGGTGGAGTGGATCTGAGCGAAGGATGAGGACAGAGATGTCAGATCACATCATTTGACATTTGCTGACCTTTTGCAGTATTATGGAGAGCCCCCCGAGGGCCCTGCCTGGGCAGACAATGAGGAGAGGCTCTCCATGAGGGGATGAATGTCCGAACCCAGATAACAAGAATCACCACAACACACGATACCCAGGTCAGTGTGTGTGTGTGTGTGTTTGTGTGCGTCTGTGTCAGTGTTGGAAAGTAACTAAGTACATTTACTCAAGTACTGTACTTTGAGGTAGCTTACTTGAGTATTTCTATTTTCTGCTACCTTATACTTCTACTCCACTACATCTCAGAGGCCGTATTGTACTTTTTACCCCACTACATTTATCTCTACTTTAGTTACTAGTTACTTTGCAGACTCAGATTAACAATACAAGATATTGTGGGGGGTGGCTATAGAGCCAAAACTCTGACTGTGGCGGCTGCATCTACTTGGCGTGACACCTGTGCCTGTATTGCATACAGAGAGCCACACACATGTTACACGCCACGCATCACATTCACAGCCACACGTAACTGTTGTGTCTCTACAGACTGTGTGGATACTTATGATGAAAAACGACAGAGAGGAATATGCATAGCAACGTGGCTACTTTAATAGCAGGCGTACAGCAACATCAACATGTCTGTTCCTCTTACAGACTGGCTTCTTCCGGCAACTCATGGTTACACACATTACTTATAATCTACTGCGCCCCCTACAGGCATAACAGGATATAACATGTTTTCCATTTAAACACCACAGCTCCTCCCCTGTAGCTTTAAACTTAACATTTTCTTTTTTTCTTTTGTACCCTTCTTTTGAACAAGGATTATCCTACTACAAAAAAAAAACAACAAAGCAAATAAATGTACACACCTACAAGGTATTTAAAACAACTTCCCTGTGTACACATAATAGTGCATTTCTATAACATGACTTTTCTTTTAAAAGTCTCTTTCTTTTTACAAGTCCAAACACTGAGGAGTTCTTTGCATCCAGCATCTGATTTACATGTCTTTTTACACATGTCCCATTTACAGACACCAAGTAAGTTACAGGACCCAAAACATCAGTTATTACACCATCCAACCACTTCTCTCCTCCCCTGTAGTTTTTAACAAGCACAGCCTGACCCATAGAGAAAGATCTGACTTTCTTCTTCATCTCCGACTCTTTTGGAAAACTACCTGTGTGGAACGATGGAGACACTTCTGGTTTCACTATCGAAAGTCTAGTCCGGACCTGTCTTTTAAGAAACAGCTCTGCTGGTGTTTTCTTAGTTGTTGTATGTGGCATGTGCCTGTAGCCATACAAGAAGTTGGCAATACAATGCTGCAACGTCATGCCACCCACTGCTCTGTTCTTGGCCAAAGACCTTTTAAAGTTTTGGACCAGCCTTTCAGCCAATCCGTTTGAGGCTGGATGATAAGCTGGAGTTTTAATGTGCTTAACAGCATTCATTTTAAGGAATGTCTCTGTGGCAGGGTTCGTCCAGCCACACGCCACCTAAGTGGCTTTTCTTGGGGCCCTCCGACACAGGACACGGGTAGATGGTAGTTGCAAGGTGTTTATTCGGAGTTTAAGGCTGGTGGTATTTGCCGAGCTGATGGTACAACTTTTCATGACTGTGGCTCCTCCTCGAGTGTGTGTGTTGATGGCTGGTTTATCCTGGGTGCCATGATTGCTCATGCACCACAGGTGTGCAGCCCCACCCAGCCAGAGTCCAATCAGACTGACTCAGGCCAGGTGAGGCTGTAAACCAGCCATCAACAGCACACACTCCACATACACCCTCCACAGTCTCAAATTCACCTGAAGTAAATTGAGGTCCATTATCTGACACCACCTCTTTTGGTAAACCGTATGCTGCAAAAAGGTTTCTTAATGCTTCAATAGTTTTGCTTGCTGTAGTGGTTTGCATGTGTATTATTTCAGGCCAGCGAGCATATGCATCCATAATTACAAGAAACATTTCCTTTTTGACTTCTGCAAAATCAAGGTGTATTCTCTCCCATGGACCTGAGGCCCATCTCCATGTATGCACAGGTGCTGTGGCAGGCATGCTACGCTGCTGCTTACATATGTCACACAGATTTACCTCACTTTCAATATCCTCATCAAGTGTAGGCCACCAAAATAAGCTTCTGGAGAGAGACTTAATTTTCACCATGCCCCAGTGGCTGTTATGTAACTCTGCCAATAACCTGCTTTGCAGCTTTTCTGGCATGACCACCCAAAAACTCCAATGTACATAGCCCTCTTCAACAGTAAGGTCAAACTTGTGTTTTGCATATGGTTGTAGAGCCTCATCTGGGACATACTTTGGCCAACCTGACAAAATATGTTTCTTTACTTTAGCTAGTACAGGGTCTCTCTCTGTTTCATGTGCGATATCTTTTGCCATTAAAGGCAGACTGTCTAAATAAGACACTCTGAATATTGGGTTTGGTCTGGGAAAGCTGTCGTCTATTATTGGTAGTCTGGATAATACGTCTGCATTTCCATGCTCTTCAGATCGTTCGTTGTCTGTATCTCATATGTATAAGCAGCTAAACAGGGACCATCTCTGCATCCTAGCTGCAGCTAAGGGAGGTACCCCTGTTTTTGGACCCAAGATCTTCAGTAATGGCTTATGGTCTGTTATCAGTGTAAACTTACGACCGTACAAGTATCCACGAAATTTCACTACTCCAAAAACCAGGCCAAGTGCTTCTTTTTCTATCTGTGAATAGTTTTTCTCAGCGCTGGTAAACATCCGAGACGCAAAAGCTACTGGTTTTTCACTGCCGTCCAGCATTTTGTGTGAGATCACTGCACCTACCCCTACTGGTGAAGCATCACAAGGCAAGGCAAGGCAAGGCAAGGCAGCTTTATTTATATAGCGCATTTCATACACAATGGCAACTCAATGCGCTTTACATAAAACAAACATTTAACAGTAAGAATTGAAATGAAAATAAAAAAAATAAAAACAAATACAGAAGAATAGAAAGAGAAAGAAATAAAATACTATAATAGAGCAGCATAAAATAATGATTTAAAAGGACATAGTGCAAATGAAAGATTACAATTTAAAGTGCTTTGAACGAGCTCAATCATAAGCACAGGAGAAGAGAAGTGTTTTTAACCTGGATTTAAAAATGTTCACAGTTGGGGATGATTTCAGTTCAGCTGGTAGTTTGTTCCAGTTTTGTGCAGCATAACAGCTAAAAGCTGCTTCACCATGTTTAGTTTGAACTCTGACCTGAGTCAGTAGATCTCAGAGCCCTACTGGGTTTGTATTCTACTAAAATGTCATTCATGTATTCTGGACCTAAACCATTCAGTGATTTGTAGACCAGTAGCAGAACTTTAAAGTCTATTCTATAGCTGACTGGGAGCCAGTGTAAAGACTTTAGAACTGGAGTAATGTGCTCTGATCTCTTTGTTCTGGTTAAAACTCGAGCTGCAGCATTCTGAATGAGCTGCAGCTGTTTAATGCATTTTTGTGGGAGTCCAGTCAGAAGACCGTTATAGTAGTCGAGTCTACTGGAGATGAAAGCATGAATCAACTTCTCCTGGTCTGTTTGAGACATAAAACCCTTCACTCTGGATATGTTCTTAAGCTGATAGAAGGCTGTTTTGGTGATGGATTTGATATGACTGCTGAAGGTCAAATCTGAGTCTATCAACACGCCAAGGTTTCTGACTTGGTCCCTAGTTTTTAGAGAGTGACTCGAGATGTTTACTGATGGCAATCCTCTTCTCTTTATTGCCAAAAACAATTACCTCAGTTTTGTCCTGATTTAATTGAAGGACATTTTGGTTCATCCAATTTGTTACTTGCTCTAAACAGTGACACAATGACTGTATTGGACTGTAGTCATCTGAGGACAGTGCTATGTATATCTGCGTGTCATCTGCATAACTGTGATAGTCTACATTAGAGTTCTGCAGAACTTGACCCAAAGGCATCATATATAGACTGAACAGAAGGGGTCCAAGAACTGACCCCTGAGGAACTCCACATGTCATAGCCATTCGATTGGATTCATAACTTCCAATGGTCACAAAATAACTCTGCTCTTCCAAGTAGGACCTGAACCATTCTAGGACTGTTCCACTGAGTCCTGAGCCCCAAGTTTCCAACCTGTTCAACAATATACTGTGATCCACAGTGTCAAATGCAGCACTGAGATCCAACAGGACCAGAACTGACCCCTTGCCTGAGTCAGTGTTTAACCTAATATCATTTAACACTCTAATAAGAGCTGTTTCTGTACTGTGGTGAGGTCGGAAGCCTGATTGAAATTTGTGAAAAAGGCCACTGGAATTCAAGAAATGGCTGAGTTGATTAAAAACCACTTTCTCAACGATCTTGGCTATAAAAGGAAGATTTGAGATAGGTCTGTAGTTGGTTAACATGGAAGCATCCAGCGTTCTCTTTTTTAAGAGTGGCTTAATGGCAGCTACTTTTAGGGATTTAGGAAACGTGCCCGATTGAAGTGAGCTATTTAGTATTTGTCGCAAATCTATTTGGACAGAGTTCACAATAGTTTTTAAAAAGTCTGATGGCATTGTGTCAAGACAGCATGTTGATGGTTTTAGATGCTGAACTGTTTCCTCTATGTTTTTTTGTTGAGTTATTCTTGGGAGGTCTTAGGGATTGCGTTTTTATTGTTTTGTTGATTTGTGTTAATGTTTAACCTTATGGACTGGATTTTTTCACTGAAAGCAAGCAAATTCATTGCATTTTGCTGTGGAAAGGAGTTCTGGAGCTATCTGTTTAGGAGGGTTTGTCAGGTTATCAACCATAGCAAATAGAGTGCAAGTGTTGTTGATGTTCTTATTAATAATTTCAGAAAAGTGTCGCTGTCTAGCCTTGAGTAACTCATAGTTAAAATTACAAAGACTTATTTTGTAGAGGTCATGGTGAATTTGGAGTTTAGTTTTTCTCCACTTACACTCTGCTTTCCTGCATTCTGTTTTTAAAGCCTTTACCATCATAGTGTTCCTCCATGGTGTTTTCTTTCTGATCAAGGTCGTCTTAGTTTTAATAGGTGCAACAGCATCCATGACATTTGAGATTTTCCAGTTAAATTTATCTAGGAGTTCATCAACTGACTCTGCACTCACAGTTGGTGACATAGCTATAGCCTCCATAAACTTTGCACTGGTATTCTCATTTATGTACCTTCTCTTAACAGACACAGAGGTTAACTGAACATTTGGAATGATCTGTAAGTCAAAGAACACACAGAAATGATCAGAAAGAGCCAAGTCCTTTACATCAACAGAAGAAATGTTAACACCTTTAGAGATAACCAGATCCAGAGTGTGGCCTCGAGTGTGTGTGGGCCCTTTCACATGTTGGAAGAGGCCAAAAGTGTCAAGTAGAGCAGAGAGTTCTTTGGCATTACTGTCCATGTTATTGTCTACGTGAATGTTAAAATCCCCTGTTATGATAAAAATGTTGTAATCAGTGCAGATAACTGACAGCAGTTCAGCAAACTCATCAATTAATTTTCCTGTGTATCTTGGAGGTCTATAAATGATTAAAAAAATAACTTTTGGATCACCTTTTAGTAAAAAACAGAGATATTCAAAAGAGCTAAAATCACCTAACGTAATTTCCTTGCACTGAAATACAGATTTAAAGATGGCAGCAACTCCCCCGCCTTTCTTACCAGTTCGACACTTGTTCATAAAACTGAAATTTGTTGGTGCTGCCTCATTGAGAATAGCACAACAGCTACATTCAGTCAGCCATGTTTCACTAAGAAGTAAAAAATCTAGATCATAGGTCATAATGACATCATTAACTAACAGTGATTTGTTGACTAGTGATCTGATATTGAGTAGAGCTAATCTTGTGAGATAGCAGGAGACACTGGTATATTTCGAGGTTGACATGCTATACTTAATAAATTGGCAGAGTTACCCTTTTTATTTCTCACCAGTTTAACCATTCTTCTGTTACCTGTCATCACAGGGATTGAGAAGGCTATCTGAACTCCATAGGGCCCTGACATTTCTTGGGGGAGAACATTATTGGTATCAGTATTGCAGCCTGGAACCGGCACGTATCAGTCCGACTCACAGATTATCTGAGTCAGAGGAGGTGGGGGGGCTCTGTGACGTTTGGGTGATGGTGTTTTCCAGCGTGGAGAGAATGAAAGGCGTGGTGGAATGGGAGGGGCTGGACGAGGAGGGGGATTTAGGGGAGAAAAAATGGGATTTGGGCGTGGTGTGAGTTGGATTCCAACATTGAAAAGGTCATTCATCCTGTTGGTGAAATCCAGAAAATGGGGGAATGGGGAATCCAGACTGGATGGGGTCCCGGTGGGTGAAAGTTGGTAGTCTCCTGGTGGGGCTGGGGGAGACTCCACTTGTTGGGCTGAGGGAGACTCATCATGTTGGGTTGTTGGGGCTGGGGGAGACTCCTCCTGTTGGGTTGTTGGGGCTGGGGGAGACTCCTCATGTTGGGTTGTTGGGGCTGGGGAAGACTCCTCATGTTGGGCTGTTGGAGCTGGGGGAAACTCCTCATGTTGGGGTAAGGATGATGATGTTAAAGCCTCTCTCTCGGTGTGCTGTCCTTCATGGACAGTCCTTATCTCAGGCCGTAGCAGTTTTTGTCCAGAAGGCTGTCTTATCTGTTGTTTTGGATTGTCTCGCCTCTTGTCCTTGGCAGGGGCTGCTGGTGACTGATGCAAAAAATCAAAAATGTTGTAGCTTAACAGCTGTACTCCTGACTTGTTAAGGCAAAATCCATCTGCCTCAAAGAGGTGTCTGCGTTCCCACAAAATGTTGAAATTGTCAATAAAGTTCACTGATTGAGAAGCACACGTATCTTTGAGCCATCTGTTTAGCATCAACAGCCTGCTGAATCTCTCGTCTCCTCGCCAAAATGTTGGTAGAGGTCCACTGATAAACACCTCAGTATTCAGACATCGAACTTTGTTCAGCAGATCATTAAAATCTCGTTTCAATAACTCTGATTGTTGCTTGACAACATCAAGTGCTCCTGTGTGAATGACGAGAGATTTCACTGTCGGATGCTCAGCAGTGATTTCCAGAATTTTCTCTGAGATATCGGACACCATATCATTGGTAACACAAAGTACTTTGATGTTTTTGCTGAAAAAGTGTTTTGTCTTATTCACAGCTCCGTCACCCACTATCAGCGTTTGAGGCCCAGTGGTTAGCTCTTTCTACAGCCTTTTAGTATATGATTTAGCCTCATACCTTTCTCCGGTGCTGGAAGATGACCTTTCTTTTGGGGAGTCAGGGTCTTGTAAAAGTGGAGCAAATCTGTTCTCTAGTAGAATCCCTGTGTCTTTGGTCGGTTTGCTCTTACTTTTTGTTTCAGCCACATTCCACGTCTGTTTTCTCCTTGGTACTGGGGTTGAAGAGACCCTCCTGTGTGACGGCAGTGCAGGCCACTCAGTATCATCACGAGTCTCCAGGTGCTGGGTTCTGCCTGTTAACCGTCTTCCCATATCTGAGGGAAGCGATTTATCTTTACATGAATTATGCTTTGGCTTTGCACAAAGCATTTGTCTGTTAGCCTGCTCCTTTCCACTGATTTGGGTCATCGGTAGAGTGGTTTCATTCCCATATTGACCGTTTACCTCCACGTTGACTTCGAGTCGCAGAATTTTCGTCTCCAGTCTTCCATAAATTTTGTAGCAAAAGGACAGGATTACAATGGGGAAAAAAAGGAAAGTAAGAGCAGAGAGCGAAGAGCGAAGCGTCTACTATTGTCTACTCAAGGACACACACACACAAGCTATTATGAGTGGCAGGTCTGGGTTGTAATGAACAAAGACTGTTAGACATAAGCTGTTTTTTAGCTTCCTCAAATGCCTTCTGGCGTGAAGCTGACCACTCCCACTTTACATCTTTCTGCAGTAACCCGGTCATAGGCGCTATTATGGTAGAAAGGTTTGGAATGAACTTTCCATAATAACTCAGCAGTGATAAGAAAGACTTAAGCTCAGTGGTAGTTGTGGGAATGGCTGCCTTAGCAATAGCTTCACATTTTTCTTGCATTGGGTGAATTCCCTCTGCATCAATGACATGTCCCAAATATGATACACTGTGCTGAAAGAAAGCACATTTATTTTTGTTAACCCTGAGGTTGTGGTTTTTGAGTCTTTTCAGCACTTCTTCCAGGTTTTTCCTGTGTGTTTCTGAGTCCTGGCCTGTGATCAATATGTCATCTAAATAACAGATCACACCATCTATGCCCTGCAGAACTTGATCCATTAGCTTTTGGAATATTGCAGGTGCACTGGCCACACCATAGGGCAGCCTGTTTACTTGGTACAGCCCTTTGTGTGTGTTTATGGTCAAGTACTGTTTAGAACTCTCTTCTAGCTCTGCTTGTTGGTATGCTTGTGATAAATCAAGCTTTGTGAATTGTTCACCTCCTGATAGTTTTGTGAACAAATCCTGCGGTTTTGGTATGGGGTACTGATCTACTTCAAGCCAGGGGTTGATAGACACTTTATAGTCCCCACAGATTCTCACTGTTTGATCTACTTTAGGGATGTTTACAGTGGGTGCAGCCCATTCACTGAAATTAACAGGTGTAATAACCCCATCAGCCTCCATTTTGTTTAACTGGGCTTCGACTGCGTCCCTAAGTGCGTAAGGCACAGATCGTGGTTTGCAAAACCTAGGAATGGCCCCTTTCACAACATGAAGTTTAGCTTTTATCCCTGTCACCTTGCCTAGAGTGGGCTGAAACACCTCTGGGTACCTGTTACACAGCTCCTCAAAACTCTCAGGTGCTACTCTGTTTACAGAGGACCAATCTAGTTTTAGCTTTTTGATCCAGTCCCTCCCCAACAAAGCTGGACCATTACCTTTGACCACAAGTAGGTTGAGTGTGCAAATGTTCCCATTACATTTTACCTTAACAGAAATAATCCCTCTCACGCTAAGTGAGTGTTTACTGTAGGTTCTTAGCACACAATTTGTAGGCATTAGCTTTGCTCTCTTAAACCTACGCTTGTACAGTTGTTCTGAAATGACAGACACGGCTGCTTCTGTGTCTACTTCCATTTTTAACCGTTTCTCATTTACTCTTACATACACATAATAAGGTCTTTCAATCCCTGTATCACATTCAGAAACAGTTTTGACACTTTTAGACCCTATTGAAAACAGTTCAATGTCTCTGATGTTACCTGCCCGGTACTCTGTGTCAAAGCCCGAGGCTGCTTTAGTCTTTGGTGTCCCAGCTTTCCGGTGCTCTGGCTTCTCAGACGGTGCACTGCGCTCTCTCTGCGGTGAAGCGGCAATGTCCTCAGGCTGACCGTCGGCGTCAGGAAGGCTCACCTCGCTGTCTTCCGCTGCCGCCGGAGTCTCGCCTTTATCCCGGTCGCGGTCATCCTCAGCGCGCGCTGTAACATCCAAATGCTTGGTCCATTTGGTCTGCGTGACTTTCCTTCCTTCTGGTCGGGATCTGCAAGCCTTGGCGATGTGTCCTTTCTTTTTACATGCCCGGCATTCCACCTCCTTAAAGCGGCACCCCTCTGCAGTGTGCCCTTTTCCGTTGCATCGATAACATGGCCGCCCGTTTTCCTCCTTTCTCGGCGCTGCTGCCGTCTTGGAAATGGCGTTAGCCTTGAACGACTTGTGTGACCACTGCTGTGCATTTTGTTTAGTCACTTCGTGTGCTAGCCCCATATCATAAGTACGAGCCAGCGTCAATTCTTTTGTGTGGGCGGAATTTAGCATGCGGTCACGGAGTTCTCCACTTTTTACTCCGCACACCAATCTGTCTCTTAAAGCATCGTCCAAAAATGCCCCAAACTTGCAAGTAGCTGCTACCTTCCTTAAACTTGCCATGTACTCACTTATGGAATCGTCCTCTCTGGTTTCTCGAGTTGAACTTGTACCTTTCTGCAATGAAGTTTGTCTTCGGCACAAAGTGTTTGCGCATTAAGTCAATTAGCTCCGACAACTTTTTAACAGACTTTAATGGCACACACAAGTCCATAAGCAGGGTGTGGTTCTTTCTGCCCACCACTGTCAGGAACACGGCTTTTGCCTTATCATCGTCATAGGTCAGACCATTTGCTACAAAGAATTGTTCTAGCCTTTCCAAATAGGCGTCAAATTCCTCTTCATTTTCGTCGAAGTGAAGGTCTTCACTTTTCCCGAATGCTGTGAATGCCGTCGCCATTTTCTCCGCCATGCGTCCCCTCGTCTCGACAGAGTTTTCGCTTGCTGAAAACTCTTTTCACATAAGATATCCCATCCTCGTCGCCAAAAGTCTGTTGTGTCTCTACAGACTGTGTGGATACTTATAATGAAAAACGACAGAGAGGAATATGCATAGCAACGTGGCTACTTTAATAGCAGGCGTACAGCAACATCAACATATCTGTTCCTCTTACAGACTGGCTTCTTCCGGCAACTCATGGTTACACACATTACTTATAATCTACTGCGCCCCCTACAGGCATAACAGGATATAACATGTTTTCCATTTAAACACCACAGTAACGTATGTGTGTGTGACTTGTCTTTTCTAAGATGGAAGTGTTTTGCGTTGTTTCATATTTTGTATAGCTGTTAGAGTCTAACGACTACTTGTTTTGTATTCATTATGTATTTTGTCAGGCATAGGCCTCTGGTGAAAAGTCAACTGGGGTAAGAGTTAACCAATCGCAGAATACATTTAATCAATAGACTATTAGGCTATTAAATCCTGAAGGCCAAAATAAATACAGGGAAAATACCAAGGAAATTAAAATGTGTAGTGTGTTAACCCTAACCCTATTAATGGGTTGTATGTTCTTATGTTGTACTAAGTTTAAACTAGAGGCATGCATTTTCTGAAGAAAATACAGCCAAATCAAGTAGGCATTTAATGGTGAATTATCATTTTGACCCTTTTGGCTTTCCATTGTGTGTGTGTGTTTTGACCCAACCCAGTCGCCAAAAGCATACGTTGACAGTGTACGTTGTCGCATTTCAACGTAAAATAGCGTGTTGTACCTACAGTATCCGCGCGTGGTGCTGTGGAGGCGCCTGAAGAAAGCACAACCAACAAGGACATTTCCTGGTTATAAAATACATAAATTGCTGGTTATAAAATACATAAATTAGAATTAAGGTGACGGTGATGCAGGGTTGCCAGCTTCACGGTTTTCTCGCCAAATTGGGCTGTTTTGAAAACGGAGTCGTGGGTGTAAACCTCAAAGACGCGGGTCATGGTTTTCTTGGGTACTTTCAAAACCCACCACAGAAACAGTTGGGGTGTAATAATATGTATTGTATAATCTTTATGAAAACTCAATCAGAACAACACAGTCTCACTCCCAGAACGTCAAATAGCGACTGTCGGTAAGGGCACTTTGGCGTCAGTCACTGACGGAGAGGGGGTTCAATTCACTACAATGTGATGCCGTCTCCGTATTTGACGGTCAGAGCGGGTGCTCCAGCAGCCCATTCACTCCTGTATTAACCCGACCACGGCTCTAATGGACGATGTGGGCATCCGTCCTATTGGTTAGTTATTAGCAGGGGCGGTTCTAGGATCAGACCTTTGGGGGGGCTCAGAGGGGCTGTGAGGGAAAGAGAAATCACGTATGTGAGAGAATCATGCTGGCAACAGGCCCAAGTAGGCCAATTAGGCCTACTTCTACTTCTGTATTAATTAGGACATATCTCGGGTTCTATTTGGAGTACAAAAATAATATTGGTATTGTCGGAAAGGTAAAAATGTCCTCTTCGTTTGGGGGGGGGGGGCTGAGATTAAATTTGGGGAGGCTGAAGCCCCCCCAAAAACGGCCTAAAACCACCACTGGCCGGGACAACGAGATATAAGAAGAGGGCTCTTGGGGACGCCAGTGATTATTTCTACGTCACCTGAATTGTAATGTCAAGTACAAGTGCGACATTGTGGTGCAGGGGAGAGAATTGCGTGTGATCTGCACAGGAGACCTGGGTTCAAGTCCCAGTGAGGGAGTGTGCTGTGGTGTCGTTTTATTTCTACATGAATTCTAATGTCAAATACAAGTGCGACTTCCTAGTACATCACAGTGGCGCAATGCAGAGCGCTGCAGGTTATCAGAGCTGTAGACCAGGGTTCGAGTCCCGGCAAGGGACATCTATGTCGTTTCCTCTTGTGTATTGTGATGCCAAATACAAGTGTGACTTCCTAGTACATCACAGTGGGCGTCCAGGTGGCGCAAAGCAGAGCGCTGCAGGTTATCAGATTTGTAGACCAGGGTTCGAGTCCCGGCAAGGGACATCTACGTGGTTTCCCCTTGCGTAATGTCAAATACAAGTGCGACTTCCCTACAGATCATAGCGGGGCGTCTCGGTGGCATGATGGCGAGAGCCGTGGTTGACTGACCTGGTGTTAGACTCTCTCCCCATTCCCAGGGTTGGGGGGGGTTATAAGAAGGGCTCTTGGGTATGCCAGTGATTGACAGAGGGCTGGTGGAGATGTAGTATGACATGTCCCCAAAGCATTTGGGGACACCTACTTGCACTACTGTTAGTGCAAGTAGGTGTGCACTACTCTCCAACAGCCCTCTGTCAATCACTGGCAACCCCAAGAGCCCATCTTATACCCCACTCTACCCCTGGGGAATGGGGAGAGTCCAACTACCAGGATAGTCAGAGCAGTAGACCACAGCTCTCACCATCATGATGTCCTTTGCAGGGACTCGAACCCTGGTCTACAGATCTGATAACCTGCAGCACTCCGCGTTGCGCCACCTGGACACCCACTGTGCTAGGAAGTCACATTTGTATTTGACATCACAATACACAAGAGGAAACCACATATAGATGTCCCTTGCCAAGACTCGCACCCTGGTCTACAGATCCGATAACCTGCAGCGCTCTGCATTGCGCCACCTGGACACCCACTGTGCTGTACTAGGAAGTCGCACTTGTATTTGACATTACAATTCATGTAGAAATAAAACAACACCACAGCACACTCCCTCACTGGGACTTGAACCCGGGTCTCCTGTGCAGATCACACGCAATTCACTCCCCTGCACCACAATGTCGCACTTGTATTTGACATTACAATTCAGGTGACGTAGAAATAATCACTCCCCGCGTCCCCAAGAGCCCTCTTCTTATATCTCGTTGTCCCGGCCAGTTGCGGTTTTAGGCCGTTTTTGGGGGGGCTTCAGCCTCCCCAAATTCAATCTCAGCCCCCCCCAAACGAAGAGGACATTTTTACCTTTCCGACAATACCAATATTATTTTTGTACTCCAAATAGAACCCGAGATATGTCCTAATTAATACAGAAGTAGAAGTAGGCCTAATTGGCCTACTTGGGCCTGTTGCCAGCATGATTCTCTCATATACGTGATTTCTCTTTCCCTCACAGCCCCCCCAAAGGTCTGATCCTAGAACCGCCCCTGCTAATAACTAACCAATAGGACGGATGCCCACATCGTCCATTAGAGCCGTGGTCGGGTTAATACAGGAGTGAATGGGCTGCTGGAGCACCCGCTCTGACCGTCAAATACGGAGACGGCATCACATTGTAGTGAATTGAACCCCCTCTCCGTCAGTGACTGACGCTAAAGTGCCCTTACCGACAGTCGCTATTTGACGTTCTGGGAGTGAGACTGTGTTGTTCTGACTGAGTTTTCATAAAGATTATACAGTACAGTATCCGCGATTATACAGTATCCGCGCTAACCCGCTATTTTACGTTGAAATGCGACGTAATCCAGTGTTCACGAAAACGTACACTGTCAACGTATGCTTTTGGCGACTGGGTTTTTGACCATATCCTGTTGAATTGAGAGATACACCTTCACTAATTAAGTAATTAACTAAACACTAAATGATGCCGATAATTTACTAGAACGCCAAAACTGTAATTGAGCACCCCTGAGTTTGTGCATTTTCTCTATAAAACCATGTATAATCGTGTGTGTGTGTGTGTGTATATCCTCTCCATGTGCATATGAGAAAGGCTTACATGCACAAGCCTATTTATGGGAGCTTGTGAGCTCTGCTCCATAAGGCCTTACTGTGGAGGCTTTTCACATTGGGCTCCCAGGGTGCTCGGAAGAAGCTGCTTTTTTCTCTGGCATTGCTTCCCTGTCAGCATGTGGGTCGGATTTTAAGCCATTTTCATCTCTGTTCCCAACCGTCCGTCAATATCCTGCCCTACTGCGAGCTGTATCCAAGTAATACCCAGCAGTCCCTAAACACGGACGGACAGAGAGGCAGGCAGGCACCGCTGAGCCGCTATTTTGGAGAAGAAGAGGGTTGAGCTGGCGATGGGGAAGCTGGACTAAAAATAATGCTTTATAAGTAATCCTGCTAATGGCATCTTCGTCGTTATTATTTTACTATCCCCCTTCGTAACTAAACGTCTGGCCACTGGTACACTTTTTGACTTCAGAAAAAGGAATAGAGCAGTTGTTTGTTTCAGTCCTCGCCCTTGACCAATAGCAGTCTTTTACCGCTTATCAAGGAAATCAGAATAGACTGCGGGGTCCCTCTCTCTGGCTGCATGGTAGGGTGAGAAGCAACACAGTGCGTTTACGGCTACATGACCTTATTTTGTGCTGACATAAAAGAAAATGTCAAGCCATACGCCTCATGATAACCCCTATTCTAACTCTATCAAGGAGGTCATCAGCGGGACGTTGCAGTGCACACAGAGTCACAGGGACTGCATGTTGATTTGGCTTCAGATTGCTAGTGCTCCATTTGCTTTTGCCTGCAGGTGGGACCATAACCGTACGCACGCGCGCACACACACACACACACACACACACACACACACACACACACACACACACACACACACACAGGGAGGCTGTCATTTTGTTTGCTACAGTTTATTGGGGTTTTATATTGTATTGACAATTTAGTTACTGTCACACACTCACACACAGTATTTTACACACAAATGCATGCTCATCTCAATTAAGGTATCATGGCCGAGAATATCTCCAGCACAAAGACCACAAACCACAAAGCTAAATGGTTGCTTTGGTGTAACGTGTATTTAGGTTCAAGTTGTCTTTATTTGATTTTGGACAAAAAGGGAAGTCTATGGCACCGAAAGTGAAGTGTTGATCTGCCGTGACTAGACAGAAAAGCCCCCCGAACAATTGCAATGGTCATTCCACAAGAAATGTTGATTGGGGTCGAGGAGATGTGTTCCCATCTGTGGCACCACATTTCAAGTCACAGTCAAGTAAATAGTAAGGTTGGAGAAATCAGCCATTGATGAGAGAAGAGGGCAGTCAACATGGCCCAATCTAGCACCCACAACCATGTCATGTCGGGGGGGTGGGAGGGCGCTGTGAGTCTGTGGGTTAAAATGAAGGTTGAAAGCATGATGATTTGATTTTCTGTCGAATGTACCAAGGACAAACCAAGAGCAGAACTCTGTACCACTATGAACTATGCGTTAATGCTTTTCAATACAACTGTCGTGTCACATGTTTCATTATAATTGTCGGTTGATCTGAAGGGCTGTTGCAAAGTGCTTCGCTATTTTTATCTGACTTTGTATGAAAGGGACAAAAGTTCCTTTTTCATTGTTACATGGGCCTGAAACAAGGAATTACATTCACTGATGACACGACACTCATGAAGTTCCCATTATCAGGCTGCTTAAACTTTTTACTGTACCCCCTAAACGGCAGAATCTTGCTAAGAACATTGCTCCAATATTCCCATTCATTGTCTGAGTGCCATTGACCCTTTTGAATATTGTACTCCATTATCAGTAGAGCTCATAAAGTATGCTAGCCGAGCCTTTCTATGGACAGTTCATGTTCAGCCGAGCGCGTGGCTGTATATTAGCCATTTACCACATCCTTCTCTACCCTACCTCCTATTGGACTGATATCCATAACCTTGAAACTCACTACCAAGTCCTTTCACAACCAGTTTTAGAGTGGTACACCTTTTGGTGTTTATTTTTTAATTTTAGCTACAACAACAATCTGCGTCTTTGTCGATCTTGCCAATGTTAGCACATAACTCCCACATCTGTTCACCTCATGCAACCGATACAAAACAGAAATCCAGAATAAGAGGAAAACAAATCAAATTAAGGATGTATCAAATGAAATCCACAATAACACTTGTGAAGCACACCAAGGCCAAAAGCCTACAGAGACCAATAAGCCTCTCTCAGACTGTCTGCCTCGCCCAAATGATGATGCTTGCCAGGCCCTTAATAATAACAAAGTTAACTTGGTATATAATGCGGCACAAATAACAACTGGGAAGAAAAGTGGCAAATGAATTAGTTGCTCCTTCCTGTGGTACAATATACAATTCACGTTTTGTTTAAATATGAAAGTACTTTATGTAACTAATAATCATGTTAAATTAAATACCATTATAGTGAATGTTACACACATTTATAGTTACTACCGTTTGTTCTTCCACAGTTGCCCAGGATCTCTGTCCCAGGAACACTCAAACAGGGCTTGGTACAAAAAGGAAAGCCCAAACTTCCTGTAGTGGAGTATACAAATACTTTCTCCCATAATTTAATGAAAAAACAACAAAGGATTCAAATACAGCATTATGGCAAATGTTAAAGTAATGGACATCACAATCTAAAAAATTAAAATAACCATAACATATCGCAGAGGGATGTACCCACTACACACCTATGAAATACCTTGTTAGGAAAATGTCAAACAGTACATCAATATACATCTCAAAGTTAGCTAATAAACTCAGTCTTGGAAAGACTTGGTTAGGATTGTAGGGGTGTGGTCTGAATCCCTGCTTTTGTGTAGTTTGTACTTCCTCAGAGTCTGAAATGTGAGTGGCCTGGCTTGGCCACATGAGTGTACGGTAATTGGTTACTTGCTTGGCTACGTAGCCAGGAGGGAAAATAGACTCGACCCATTAAATCAGTTTGAAGGAATAGAAGGAAATCGATGGACTGAAATGACTTGACATTGCAATGGATTTCATGGAGCATCATTTTCTGATGCTTAATGCACACCTTGATAACCCTTAATAACACAATTAGACATAAATTATCGATTTATGTTGTCCCATTTCACTTTAAAATCACATAATTCCAGCTACTACCCTTTGTCGTTGCTACTCAGGCTATCTCTCCACCAAATCAGGCTCGGTGCAAAAGGATTGGTAACCTATTACATCTAACCATCAAGTCACAAATGGTTCTTTCTATGGACCAACGGGCCATTACATGTCTATGAAAGAAGAAAAGCGATGAACAATAATTAATGAATTGGCTACATAAATGTAGGCTATGAGGCAAAAATGAGGACATAGCAGCATATCAAATGGTCATATTTATGGAGCGCTTATTTATATACACAGTGGTTTATTTAGGTTAGGCCGACACATCCAATGCTACTCAATTACAAGGTAAATAAATTATGAAAGTCATTTTATTCAGCTGCTCCGGTTTGCTCGTCCCCACTGGTCACCGCCAGAACTTGTGGGTTATATCCTGCGTCATGGAGTCCAAAAGCCCCAAATTAGAAATAGGACAGCCTCCAGCCTCCTAGACCTAGTAGTCCAAATGAGGATGGTTAAAAAAACACCAATGTGCCAATGTGGTAAATATACAAGATTCTGTCACAGTATGCACTGCTGAATTCATAACTGGGGCCAGGGAATGCCAGACAGCAAGAAAGCAAGTGATATGGAGGAAAATAATTGGATAAATTAGCACTTTGTTTGTGAATAGAAGGGGAGGATGTTCATGTCACAGATGGCTGGAGGACATTATAGGTAACAGAGTTGGACAGGAAGTGGCGAGTGATATGGCCTTAGGTAAGACAGGAAGCAAGAAGGATCTCACGCAGACGTGGTGAGACAGCGATACGATCGATGAAGACTGATCCAGATCACCCCCATGCATTAATGGTCTCCTAATCTCTCACAAAACCCTGCTGTTTCCCCCAAACCTTTACCCTCTAAATGCCTTGCTCCCATTCCTTCTGCTTCCTACTAAACACTTTTTGTGGCGCTAATTAGGTAGGCTTATCTTACACCTCAACCAGGCATGTCAACTTCACTGTCTGGCGTTTTGTAACACTGTAAGCTATTCACTTCTCAAAGGCTCTGTTAGTTCCCAGTTTTTTGATTTAT
Organism: Merluccius polli; assembly: GCA_030340625.1. NCBI lineage: Eukaryota > Metazoa > Chordata > Actinopteri > Gadiformes > Merlucciidae > Merluccius > Merluccius polli. The sequence goes on from JAOPHQ010002028.1 coordinate 49,675, forward strand.
TTTTTTCTATCATTTAATGAACCAACTGTGAAGGACAAGTGTGAAATAGCAAACAAAAATTATGTGGAAACAGAACCAGCAATTAAGGACAATGAAGCCAATTTTCCCATGAAAATAGTCTGCCCAGTTCTGTGTTGAGGGCTCTTTTTTTGTATTTAAAGGTAGCTAGGCAATTAAAATCACATTGTATCGATGTGAAAAAGGAAATGCCAACCACATCTCCTTCATAAAAAAGAGATTTAACCATATAAATATTCATATTATATCTGTTTATCTGTCATATAGCTAAGGAGCAATTGCGCAAGTTCACGAAGCTTCATAATAACCAATAGCCAATTTTTATTTACCTATTAAAAAAGATATAAGGCGGGGAGGGGCAGGTGATCAGGTGATCTGCTCTTCAACCTGTAGCAGGTAGCAGCGCGTGGGGGGGGGGGTAGCGCTATAGTTTCATCCATGGGAGACACACCGAGGCTGTTAAATGAAAACACAGGGAACACTGCCATTAAAGCAGCCACAGTGGGAATGAACCCACCACCCCCACCAGGGGCCATGACAGTCTGCCAGCTCTAAAGAGCAACATCAGAATCCTCCCCTAGTTCTCCGGGGCCCGCCTGCTCCTCCGACATGAGGCGTCGCATGCCTCTGAAGAGCAGCACACAAGAGCCTTTGTGGCCATTAGTGGCATTTCTGCTAATTGGAGTCGTATGAGATGTGATCTAAGGAAGTGGCATATTTGTTTTTTTATGCTTTTCAGTTGTTGTCCCCCCCCCTACACACACAAACACACACACAGCGTCTCTTGGGAGTGACACTGAGATATGAGTAGTCGCTTGATCGGGAGATAACAGTGTTAAGATGACAGTGAGAGAGAGCCAGAGATAGAGAGAGAGAGAGAGAGAGACAAAGAGAGACAGAGAGAGACAGAGAGACAGAGGGAGAGAAAGTGTCCTGTATAAGAGTGGTTAACTCATCTGGTAGGTCAGTCACTGTGAAAGGCTTAAAGCTGAACAAGAGTGCATGGGTGAACGCCAAAGGTCACACGAGCCTAGTAAACGTAGTGTTGGAGTTGGAGAGGTGCCATTATACATCATCACATTTATAATCACTCTCTTCTCACCCATTTTGTTTCCCTCCAGTTTGTCTCTGTCACTTTTGGCCTTCCCACATGATCTATAATATGATGGGTTCCTCTCCTCTACATCTGTCTCCTACACATGTCCTTCTTGCGTCTCCAACTGCTCTTGTATCACCGCCGCGTTCTCCCCGGCCATCAGTGTCCACGCCACGCTCCTTTCAATTCAGACTCAATCAGGGAGAAAATGAAAATCTCACTGGGCTGTGTTATTTATATTATTCATACACACTGATGGTTCCTCCAAAAAGCCCACCCCATTCCACACACACACACACACACACACACACACATATACGCACACCAGCACACACACACACACATTATCCCAGTTTTATCACCCCCGAATCTCTAAATGTTCTATAAATATCTATATACCTCATGCAAGTTTGAAAAAGCCGTTGGTAATGCAGCGGGTAATGGATGCGTTGAGAAGAACAAGAGGTCCTCCAACATCCATCCTCCCTCTCCAGCAATTTACCTAATGGATATACCACAAATGCTTCTGCCACAGCTCTGGGGAAGATAAAGGATGAGATGAAGAAAGGGGGAGTGAGGAGCGGCAACGTGACATCTCCACGATGCTCCAGGTAGCGGACCCCGTAGCGGACTTTCGCCCTCGTCTCTGCAGCAGTAAAATACGTCACTTTTAATAAGACTTGCAGAGTTAGAATAGTAAAAAATGGTGATCTTCTAATACTGTAACTTTTCCTATGCAACACGAGCCTTATTTGAAAATGTGCTTGCCTTGCCTATATTGTATCCGTGCGGAAATCCACATATATAACCTATATCTACATCTCTCTCTCTCTCTACGGTGGACATGCACGTATATCCTCGTGGCTTGTGGATCATGGTGTTGTTGTTGTTGTGGGCCCGTCTCTCCCCGCAGAGGAAAGCCTGGGGAATAGGGCCTGGTCAGAGGTAATAACCTGACTGTGCTCTGAGGCACAGAGGCTGCGACTGACAAATGGCAGCCAGGCAGTTGAATCCCCGGAGAGCGTCTGCCGAGCTTGTTTTGTAAGTGCGCGGTGTGTCTTTCGGCTGTGTAAACCGACACTTTTGAATCCATTTCACTCACTAATTTTGTTCTTGGCTCGCTTTTTTCCGCAGCAGGCAAGTTTGTTTGTGTGTGTTTTAGGCTGTAAGGCCGTAGGGTTAGCCACACTTTTTTCCTCTCATCCGTTGAGTCTGTGAAGACAACCTAGGGAGACCTTGTTCATATCGACACTGGTGGAAAGGTAGCAAGATGCACAAATAAACTGATTATACCAAAAACATGTGCGCACAAACCACACACACACGCACACACACGCTGCGCACAGCTGGTTTTGATCCCTGCGGGAAAAAGGAGAGTGCAAAAGAGACATTTTGACAGTAAGGTCTAAGCAGGAATCACGATTTCATGTTTTTCGTGGTTATCATACTGAGCAAAACGCCTTGCTCTTTGCTGTGGTGCCAGAGCAAATTAACTATGCCTTTAGTGCCTCAGTGGAGCAGTGAAAGTTAGGCTTTAATTAGAAAGGCTTCCTGAGGTCTTGAGGTACTTCAACCCTTCAGCTGTGTATTTATGGCATACAGCATTCACAAATTGCTGGGTCAGGTTTAATTTGTTTGCCTTGCCCATTGGAACGGTATAGCCGTTTCCTTTTCATATTACAAAAAAAGAGGAATCTGCGAAATTCCTTGAAGCCGATTGGAAATCTTTAAAGCCATGTTGTTTAAGCCTTTAAAGTGCGGATGACGGCAACGAATGGCCAGGACGATCGCAATCTTCACCGGCCAGCCGTCTCCAAGTGCGTAAAGAGAGTCCAACTTCTAAAGGACACCCAGGACTTTGGGCGCTATCACCATGCAGAACCGGGCCTGTAAACCAACACAACGGTCCAGCATTTTGAAAAGGTCCTGCTCCTTCAGAGTCCACCTCCCCTTAAGCTTTTCTTGAATCAACCATTCATCTGGAGTTTAACTGTGCCCGGCGGAAAACCACCCCACTGGCAGTCGGCATGAATCAGCCAGGCGGGTCCAGTCTCCGGTTCACTTTGACCACTTTTTTTCCCCTCAACAGTTCCTCCCGTCCCTCTACTACAAATGAACTGTGGATGAACATCCAGCGATACGTGAGCATTAGTTTCCCCACCGTCGAGAGAACCGGAGAATACGATCGGAGAATAAAAATCGATTTGAATCGAATTGATTATCGCCACCATAGGACCCATTATAATACTCAATTATAATACTTTGGTGTCGGCGAACAGGGGTTTGGTTTAGGTGGACAGAGAGTTTGTTTAATGAAGACCACCCCCCCCCCCCCCCCCCCCCCGACCCCCCAACTTGGCCTTTAAAGTGTAAGTGTGGACCCCCTGTTTCCGCTCGAAATCGAACACACTGATGAAAAAATGATGAGTTGTAGGAAGGAGTGGGAAAGTGTTGTCCCCATGGCAACTTTGTGAAACCTTTTTTAAGCTTGACACACACCGTTGAGTATGAGCGTCATAATGAGCTGTTGTATATGTATATATTATATATTATTTCATATTCTGTCGTATGTCACTCACAGTGACAAAACGGCATAGATTGCAGATTATATAAGACATATAACCACGTTTAAAAAATAAAAAAAGATGTTGGGTTCACTGCCAGTTTAAAAGTTTCCCTATGAGGAGTAGTGTGTTGACCAGTCTGCCCCCACTGTCCCTCCTCCTGTGACCCAGCAGATACACATCTCCAGAGAGTCCTCTGCCAGCAGCGGTTGGGGAGAGAAGGTGACTGGAATAATTCAACGAGACAGAGAAATAGATGGAGAAAAAGTGGAGTAAGGCTGGAAATATCAGGGCATGGTGTGGTGATTGTAAATGATGTGGATTATTAATTTGACAAATTGGCCCTGTAAGTTGTTGTGTTGACAGCTTGTTAAAGAGATTGCAGCACCTGGAAAGCAGAGGAGGGTCTGACTGTTTGCGTTAAGGAGTATCAACGGAGCAGGCTGTCGGAACAAGCCTTGAGATCGGCTTTGTATCTCGGTGTTCGCTTGTAGCTCTTTGTTGTTTGGTTTATTTTCTCACTTTGCGAAGGATGGCTGCGACGGTCGACTGGATATAACGATGTTAAAATGTGATATCTCAGTCAAGTTTGTTCTCCACCTGTAGTGTATACATATACAGCAATACAGCGAGAAGGGATGTTAAACACAAACACACACACACACACACATCTACACTGAAGGATTCCTGATTGTCTTTTGTATTATTCAGTCCCACGGTTCCAAAAAAAAAGAAGAAATCACCAAACCAAAATTATCATACTGCAGAAAATACAACAAATACTGGAAGCTATTATTATGCAGGCCCAATCACACCGCTAAGTGTGTGGGTGTGTGTTTGTGAGATTTTTCCTATAATGTAGCCAACCCAACCTGATGCTAATTTATAGTTCTCTGAACAGGGCATGCTGGCAAATGTGTTATTCATGGTTTCAGCAGGATGATCATAACAGTCATCAATAACAAGCACCTTTAGGGCAGGTTGATCACACTCTACACATGAAGCCAGGTGTGGACTGGACAAAAAAGATTTTCCATGTATACTGTACTGTACAGCACGGTGCAGCGTGTACCTTGTGTTTTAATTGAATTCATTCTGCAAATGGAGAAAATGTACAGCAATTAAAAGAATACCGCTGCGCTTCTACATCTGCGTTTGGCATTTGTCTTTTAAAAGCAACTCACAAAAAGAAAATGAGGGAAAGGTATTCACTCATGTCACTGTCATTCATAGCCAAAAAGGGGAAGCCGTTCATAGCCACAATCGCTTGGCGATGATCAGAAACATTTACCTGCAGTTCTGGTTTAAGTTTATTCACCTCTTCCACGTAAAAAAATATTGGATTGTAATGATGGATTACATTGGAGTACATCTCATTACATTTCACCACCAAAAGTTACAAAACGTAAAAAGTATCAATACATGCATTTAAGAACTAAGCACACTTAGTGACAATACGACAAGATCTAGGTACCATTGGAAACACTGAGTTCCACACAACTGCTATTTTGCTATTCTGTGGTACGTAAGTACTTATTTGATTCACACACACACACACACACACACACCCATCCCCCCAACCACTTTCACTTAACAGTGTACAGTTACGTCAAATGAGTCCTAATTGCCGAGCGTGCTGCGACCAATAAAGAGAGAGAGAGCACCTCTAATTGGTAGTCATGGCAGCAGCATCCGAGCGCCCCTCTCTCTGCAGCGCTGCAGCACAGATGGCATCAAAAAGTATCTCTGCTCAAAGTCATCATTCACTTTAATGTTGCAGCTGCCTGGCCAATGGAGAGAACTGCTGCAGCTAAACCTGAGCTGTCTCCCTCTCTCCATCTCCCTCTCGATCTCTCTCTCTATCTCCTCTCCATCTCTCTCACTCTCTCCCTCCCCTCTCCCTCTTTTTTTTCTCTCTGGCCACTTAAATGCAACACGCCGGCTGACTCTTGAAGGCCTACTCTGTATTCTGTAAACTCTGTCTCACTCTCGCTCTCTACTTTAAATTGAACAAAATCAGACTATAGGCTGGTTGTGGAACGTTTTCAATTGACTCTTTGGTCAGCAGAAATATCAATGCGTTCACCAGAGAGCTACCACACCTTTTTTATAGGCATGTAACAATGGTGTGCCGTGTGACAAATCTTCAAGGGGGGGGGTTAAATATACATTTCTTTTTTCCTCCTCTGTATTCATTTGAGATTTGATGCTGTGCAGAAAAACGGATCAAATGCCCTCCAATCCCTGCCCTTGATGCTTTAAGGACTCAAAAGGACACGGACGCTTTTCAAAATCCAAACTTCAAATGGTCTATTTTGAATCCCTATTGGTTGTCTTTATGCGGACCGTACCACATGTACTTCCTCTTCAGTCTGTGATGTTGCTGCGTGGTACGCCCCCCCCCCGGTGAGGTCTGATTAGAAGGATGAAACGCTGACGGCGTCAGGCCTCACTCTGAAGATGTGAGGTCATGGGTACGTGAGGGTGAGGGTAGGGTGGAGGGAGGGAGGGAGTGGAAGGGGGTTTAAGAACAGAGAGAAGCGGTGCAGGTCCCATAGGATTGTGAAACTCCCCATCCTCCTTAATGTTCTGGGTCACATTGACCCGTTCCCACTCTTCTAAATGAACTGGCACTGAACACCCTGAACCGCCAGCACAGGGCCTTTTAAAGATATACGGGGCAGAACTGTTCAATCCACAAATTGATTTTGGATTTCATCAAGTTATATATAACAAAGAGGAAAGTTGCATAGTGTAAATCCTCGGCGTGAAAATATGCATAACACTATAAATCTCCCGATACGACTTAGCAAAGCGAATAAAGTAGTTTATTGATTTTACTACACTTTGCATGCACCCCGAGGAACGAGACAACGCTCATTTCCTTTGGAATAACATTTGGAAACTTGCTGAGAGGAAGATGGCAGATTGCACAGAGAAGATACAACTCACGCTGGGAGCAGGTGTCTGATCCAGTAGTCGGAGAAAGGCGCAGCATTTGTTGTTTTAGAAATACTTCTTGACACAGTGCAGGGTGACAACACTGATTGAATATTGAAAACGTTTGGCTCTAAACGGTCATCCGAATTGTATTGTATGTGCCAAAGGGCATTGAGATCCTTTAGAGGAATACAATACTTCATACGCTTTCTGTCCAAACGGGGCTGTTCAATTGCAAATCCTGCTCTCTGGATTCGATATCCCAGCTCCATTGCGGCCTCTCTCCTCTAAAGACACTGCGGCTAGGTTACAATGAGACTTCACGTGTTGTCCGATAATGTTTTCACATATTATGTGTTATGTTATAAATTACTACATATTAACTCCATTCGTCACTTTCTTATCCAAATGTTTTTTTTCATAATACAATAGATAAAGTGAGATAATGAGATGAGATTACCAGCGAAATGAGCCATCAACAAATCACAACAATGTGAAATGAGCATTTGCAGGCAATGAGGTACGATGCTCCTCGATGTACAGCGCCTTCACATGCAAGAAAGGCTAATGAGAAAAACCAGCACGTCAACAGAACATGCAATTAACAGATCCTTCCCCCCCCCCCCCCCCCCCCCCCCATGGCACCTCATCCCTCCTCCAAGCTCCGAACATGGAGGCGGGTGGGACCTGACTCTCCGCCTTACCGGGAAATGACGCTCTCACCCCCCCCCCCCCCCCCCCCGTTCTCCTCCGTTAGTGAAACAAACGGGAGATACGGCGAAGCACTTTGCAACACGGAGAGAGCTGTTTAAAGCGTCGCAAATGGATGTGCTCAGCAACGATGGATTACTTGACTCCGTTTCATCGAATGTGCGCTCAGTCCAATTAAAAAGTTGCCGGTAAGGTTAAGGATCCCACCTTCCAAAAAAAGCAAAGGGGCCAACGAATGATCTCTGTCAGCTCTCTGCTGATACTCATTTTGTATGAAGGCGTGATCACTTGATGTGATGTGTAAGGGGAGGGGGGGGGGGGGGGGGGGGGGGGGGGGTTGGGGTAAGAGGTCTGGATAAGAGGTAGGTGGGTGGAGGGGGGGGTGACTTGGCCCTGGAGGGGGTCTGTGGTCTGCCAAGCGAGACAGCAGCGTAATTGAATCTCTACCAGGAAAGCCGAGTCACAGGGCAAACCACCTGCTCTGATCTGTGTGTGTGTGCGTGTGTGTGTGTGCGAGGCAGAGATAGAGGCGGGCAGAGAGCATCAATATGACAAAGAGAATGGGTGGATAGTGTCTGTAGAAAGAGAAAATATGAGATGATTTGCTCTTACCCCGACATATCATGGGGATCCGTCTTAAAGTAAATACTACTTTCTGAACGGTGAAATCGGGAGCCACGTGAATTCAATCGCAGGCGCTGTGGTTACATCCCAAGCGGATGTTTTACGTATGGAGCTGGAATAAAAGTCAAGCTAGGCATCTTTTCCTTCTCGTAACATTGTAATTAAAACAGATCATGGAAGCCGATACTGAAGTCGTATTAAACTACAGTCCAGCGGTGGCTCGAAGGCTTAACCGATGGCCGGCCCTGACGAATGGCAGGTGACTTCGCTTCGCGTGGAAACGTTTTTTTCCCCCCCGCGAGCCAATCATCAAGTGCGAATGAAATGACCGGTGCTTCCCCCCCCAGATACGGTGCCGTGCCTGGGGTCCCGGCGCGTAGGTTATCACCGGGGGGAACCGTTTAATACATCCGAAAAGGTTGCAGCCGGGAGCGAGGGCGACTCCTAATCGCGTGGCATCGCTGGGTTTTTCTGCCGGGGTTTCATCAGCGGCAGGGTCATGTGGGGCGGTGACGGAGGCGCTAAGGAGAAGGAGAAGCGGCGGGAGCCACCGGAAAAATAAAATGGGGAGGGATGGGGGGGGGGGAAACAGAAATTGGGTCATGCTCAAAGCAATAAAGATAGCACACTATCGCTATAGGACATGATCGCTACGGCGACGCGGCGGGAAAATCGACAGCAGCAGCAGCCAGCCGCCGCCGTCGCTGACACGGATGATAATAAGCGATGGCGGCGGTGTTGTCACCTGGCCCCGCCCCGGCTGACACGTTGACACCCGCTCACGCCCAACAGGTTAGAAGACGAATGCGATGATGAATGTGACACCGGCCGCCGCGTGGCCGCCGACCGACCGACCGGCCGGCCGGCATTTCAAACGACTTCTCCTCTCGGCCGTCTTAACGAGAGATTGATGAGAGGGGAAGAAAGGTATCAGACGAGAGATTATCCGACTCTGAGCTTCCGTTATTGGCCTCCTAATCCGTTTATAAGGATATGTGCTTAATGGGCGCACGCACACACACACACACACACACACACACACGCCATGAGCTCTGTGCCCCAATGAGTGTGTGTATGTTTAAGTGAAATAGGGAGAGAGAGAGCAGAGAAAGACAGTCAGAGAAAGGGTGGTGGTGGTGGTGGGGGGATTTATTAGTATCAAAAGAAATGGGTGAGCGTACGAGCGAGAGAGAGTCATGTCTACAGAGAGAGAGAGAGAGAGAGAGAGAGAGAGAGAGAGAGAGAGAGAGAGAGAGAGAGAGAGAGAAGCCAGTAAGCCACGGAGAAAGACGGCGAGTGCGCGCGGTTATCCATCACGGCGGTACCTGAGAGAAGGCTAGAGGACAACAGGGAAGGTTAATATGCTTCTGGCGCCGATTGAGGCTCTCATCTATTCAACAACAAATCTCCCGCGACAAGAGCGGTACAGCTGCTGCTCTCCTCTGCCGCCCTCCACGGACGCCCCCCCCCCCCCCCCCCCACACACACACACACACACACTTGGCTTCTTCAGCCAACACACACACACACACACGAGCGGTAGCGTTTCATTAAGCGTTTGTAGCATCGGTGTGAGGACGACGACGGCGAAAAAAATCATCTCTATTTGCATTTCGGAAAATTATATCCGGAAGGAAATTCTTGACATTTCGTCGTCGTCAACTGATGAAAACCAAACTAAGCGTACGACTTTGGACACAAAGGAGGAGGTTTTTTGAAATTATTTTTTTTGTTGTTGGACACTTTGGCCTCCGAGCGCGCGTGTTGAATATTTAATCGGCTCTCCCTCCGAACGACTTTGTGACTTCCTCTCCCCGCGTTTCACCTGCATGGCTTCTCTGGCGTCACGTCTCCCAACAGAGCAGAGGGCAGAGCAGAGAGGGAGACAGAGAGAGAGAGAGAGAGACAGAGAGAGGGAGACATAGAGAGAGAGAGAGCGAAAGAGCGAGAGAGAGAGAGAGAGAGGGAGACAGAGCAAGAGAGAGAGAGAGGGAGACAGAGAGAGAGAGACAGAGAGAGAGAGAGAGAGGGAGAGAGAGAGAGCGAGACAGAGAGAGAGAGGGAGGGAGGGAGACAGAGAGAGAGAGAGAGAGGGAGAGAGAGAGAGAGGGCGAGAGACAGAGAGAGAGAGAGAGGGAGACAGAGAGCGAGAGGTGACTGAACCCCGGGCGCGGCAAAGAGAGAATAATGATCCACTCTTTGCTGTGCAATCTGGCCTCGCGCTCGCTCCAATTAACAGTGCGGCTTTAACCGCCGTTTGGCAGACTCCCCCGTACGGCGTTTAGTATGGCGATGCACCCGCTATGCTGACAGACAGATAACAATGATCACTCGTCTCTCTCTCTCCGTCTGTCTCTCTCTCTCTCTCTCTCTCTCGACCACAGTTAAACAGTTTTTTGTCATCTGTTTTAGTTCTCTCTCTCTCTCTCTCTGTCTCTCTCTCCGTCTCTCTCTCTGTCTCTCTCTCAAGCAAATCTAACCGGGTGCCAATACCTGCCTGACTGACGCATCGCATGAATATGAATATGAAACTGTGATCTGAGGAATGAAATATCCTTTGAGAAATGCCTCTATAAAAATGCGTCACGCGCGGCATGAGTTTTTTTTCCGAGTGGCGAAGGCATTGCTGTGTTTCCAAAATAAAAACCCTGTTTTTCGACAGGGAAGAGGAGACGGTATCGCTCCGGTTTTCGCCCCGAAGAGATGTTGTGTATGTGTGGAAGGAAGTGAAAATAAACCCCCCCCCCCCCCCCCCACCACCAACCAACCAAACATAGAAAAATAAAAGCGGTGTCTTTGAAGCTGAATGGCGGCGGGGCGTAAATCTACTGGAAAACAAGGCTGATTTACCGAACGGTCCCGAGGTGAAATAAACAAACGCTCGCGCTATTCACGCGTTTTCGGCGGCCCTTCGGACGGCTCCACCTCAACGCCACCATAAAGGCGCGCTGCTTTTACTGTAGACAAGTCGCACTTGAGCCAAAGGCAATGGTGATAATCAGCACCGTTGATTATTTTAATGCTTTTTTATATTTTTGAATATTTTTTTTAATGCGGTTGAACTTGTCCCCCCGTCTGTCCCTCAGCTTTTTTTTTTTGTTGGGTGACAAATGTATTCAAACAAATGGTGGAAAGTGAAAAAAAAAAGTCTATTAAAGGAAAGTCTGCTCTGTTTGTTTGCTCTTTTTTTCTCCGGGCCAACTCGACGATATCAAAGGCGCGACGTTTCCAACGAGAGACGTGTTTTTTTTTTACCGGTCTGTGCGAGTGGAGTGGAGTGGATTACAGATAACAACAACAGCAAGAGACATTAACATTTAAATGTGTTCATATTTTTTTTTATTTCCAACCACATTTACATGTGTATAGGGGGGGGGGGGATGTCAGGCGGCAAGCTTTTCTATTTGTGCTCTTTGAATGTGCAAACACAACGTGATGACATTGCAGTCAGCGCAAAGTGAATACTGGGGGGGGGGGGAAACAGTTTTGATGACAATGGAGGAATTGGAAATGGAAACTGATCTGCTGTCACTTCGCTACACGGCCAGGAAAAAGCAGAACAACTCAATGCCGGTTCAATTATTCTTGAGAGTGTGAAACGCAGGAGGAGCGCCTGAGAAGATGTGATATTCGGTAACGCCGGCCCCCATTTTTTAATGTTATTGTTTCTCCTCTTGAGTCATTAACCCGGGAGTCACAGGTAGTAAAGTGCGTAATATAAATTTAAACAAAAGGCTTTTTTTTAGGCTTTAGTCGCTGCTGTGGTCATTGAGATGAGGAGCGTCCCTCTGTGTGTTTCATGAAAAAAAAACAACGTTGACCTGTTGACCTGTCCCTCTTCGATTATCGCGAGCGCTGCCGTGACCACGTATAATCGATATGTTTGCATATTCATGCCCATAGCCGGTCGGGGGCCGCGCCCTGATCTAACGGTCTTCGCCATCCCGACGAGACGGATCACCTGACACATCGGGACTGCAACCACCTGACGTCGTCCGACGCGGTGTTGTGCGAACCCCGGCCTACCTGAGGCTGATCTGCGCAAACGCGCTAACGTTGTGGGTACCGAAGCTACACCTGGGGGTACTACTAGCGCTACACCTGCGGGTACCGAAGCTACACCTGGGGGTACTACTAGCGCTACACCTGGGGGTACTACTAAGCGCGGTACGAGCTTGCGGGTACCTAGCGTACACTGGGGGGTACGGCCTAGCGGTACACCTGGGGGTACTACAAGCCTACACTGCGGGTACGAAGCTACCTGGGGGTACTACTAGCGCTACACCTGGGGGTACTACTAGCGCTACACGTGTGGGTACCGAAGCTACACCTGGGGGTACTACTAGCGCTACACCTGCGGGTACCGAAGCTACACCTGGGGGTACTACTAGCGCTACACCTGGGGGTACCGAAGCTACACCTGGGGGTACTACTAGCGCTACACCTGGGGGTACTACTCGCGCTACACCTGCGGGTACCGAAGCTACACCTGGGGGTACTACTAGCGCTACACCTGCGGGTACCGAAGCTACACCTGGGGGTACTACTAGTGCTACACCTGCGGGTACCGAAGCTACACCTGGGGGGTACTACTAGCGCTACACCTGCGGGTACCGAAGCTACACCTGGGGGGTACTACTAGCGCTACACCTGCGGGTACCGAAGCTACACCTGGGGGTACTACTAGCGCTACACGTGTGGGTACCGAAGCTACACCTGGGGGTAGTACTAGCGCTACACCTGCGGGTACCGAAGCTACACCTGGGGGTACTACTAGCGCTACACGTGTGGGTACCGAAGCTACACCTGGGGGTACTACTAGCGCTACACCTGCGGGTACCGAAGCTACACCTGGGGGTACTACTAGCGCTACACCTGCGGGTACCGAAGCTACACCTGGGGGTACTACTAGCGCTACACCTGCGGGTACCGAAGCTACACCTGGGGGTACTACTAGCGCTACACCTGCGGGTACCGAAGCTACACCTGGGGGTACTACTAGCGCTACACCTGCGGGTACCGAAGCTACACCTGGGGGTACTACTAGCGCTACACCTGCGGGTACCGAAGCTACACCTGGGGGGTACTACTAGCGCTACACGTGTGGGTACCGAAGCTACACCTGGGGGTAGTACTAGCGCTACACCTGCGGGTACCGAAGCTACACCTGGGGGGTACTACTAGCGCTACACGTGTGGGTACCGAAGCTACACCTGGGGGGTACTACTAGCGCTACACCTGCGGGTACCGAAGCTACACCTGGGGGTACTACTAGCGCTACACCTGCGGGTACCGAAGCTACACCTGGGGGTACTACTAGCGCTACACGTGGGTACCGAAGCTACACCTGGGGGTACTACTAGCGCTACACCTGGGGGTACTACTAGCGCTACACCTGGGGGTACTACTAGCGCTACACCTGGGGGGTACTACTAGCGCTACACGTGTGGGTACCGAAGCTACACCTGGGGGAACTACTAGCGCTACACCTGCGGGTACCGAAGCTACACCTGGGGGTACTACTAGCGCTACACCTGCGGGTACCGAAGCTACACCTGGGGGTACTACTCGCGCTACACCTGCGGGTACCGAAGCTACACCTGGGGGTACTACTAGCGCTACACCTGCGGGTACCGAAGCTACACCTGGGGGTAGTACTAGCGCTACACCTGCGGGTACCGAAGCTACACCTGGGGGTACTACTAGCGCTACACCTGCGGGTACCGAAGCTACACCTGGGGGTACTACTCGCGCTACACCTGCGGGTACCGAAGCTACACCTGGGGGTACTACTAGCGCTACACCTGCGGGTACCGAAGCTACACCTGGGGGTACTACTAGCGCTACACGTGTGGGTACCGAAGCTACACCTGGGGGTACTACTAGCTCTACACCTGCGGGTACCGAAGCTACACCTGGGGGTACTACTAGCGCTACACCTGCGGGTACCGAAGCTACACCTGGGGGTACTACTAGCGCTACACGTGGGTACCGAAGCTACACCTGGGGGTACTACTAGCGCTACACCTGGGGGTACTACTAGCGCTACACCTGGGGGGTACTACTAGCGCTACACCTGGGGGTACTACTAGCGCTACACCTGGGGGTACTACTAGCGCTACACCTGGGGGTACTACTAGCGCTACACGTGTGGGTACCGAAGCTACACCTGGGGGTACTACTAGCGCTACACCTGCGGGTACCGAAGCTACACCTGGGGGTACTACTAGCGCTACACCTGCGGGTACCGAAGCTACACCTGGGGGTACTACTCGCGCTACACCTGCGGGTACCGAAGCTACACCTGGGGGTACTACTAGCGCTACACCTGCGGGTACCGAAGCTACACCTGGGGGGTACTACTAGCGCTACACCTGCGGGTACCGAAGCTACACCTGGGGGTACTACTAGCGCTACACCTGCGGGTACCGAAGCTACACCTGGGGGTAGTACTAGCGCTACACCTGCGGGTACCGAAGCTACACCTGGGGGTACTACTAGCGCTACACCTGCGGGTACCGAAGCTACACCTGGGGGTACTACTCGCGCTACACCTGCGGGTACCGAAGCTACACCTGGGGGTACTACTAGCGCTACACCTGCGGGTACCGAAGCTACACCTGGGGGTACTACTAGCGCTACACCTGCGGGTACCGAAGCTACACCTGGGGGTACTACTAGCGCTACACCTGCGGGTACCGAAGCTACACCTGGGGGTACTACTAGCGCTACACCTGCGGGTACCGAAGCTACACCTGGGGGTACTACTAGCGCTACACCTGCGGGTACCGAAGCTACACCTGGGGGTACTACTAGCGCTACACCTGCGGGTACCGAAGCTACACCTGGGGGTACTACTAGCGCTACACCTGGGGGCACTACTAGCGCTACACCTGCGGGTACCGAAGCTACACCTGGGGGTACTACTAGCGCTACACCTGGGGGTACTACTAGCGCTACACCTGGGGGTACTACTAGCGCTACACGTGTGGGTACCGAAGCTACACCTGGGGGTACTACTAGCGCTACACCTGCGGGTACCGAAGCTACACCTGGGGGTACTACTAGCGCTACCGCCGTACAAATATCTAATCATTTTTCATTTGTTTCAGGCTAAAAGTAACTGTTGTCAAACATGTTTCAAAGGTATGTATTTGGTCTAAAACTATACCAGTGCATGAGATGGTTGTTGATGCACGTGCCTAAGAGGGAGTTTTTTTTAGCCGCGAGTTTTTTAGCCTGCAAGCACGTGGCAATTAGGGCCCACCAAGTCAGCAACTTTCCGAGGTATAACAACAGAAATGCAGACTTGGCGATACATTGGCCATACGCCCACGTGATTCTCCCCTATAAAAGGAGGGGAATCGAAGGAGTAAAGAGGAGGCGTGGGAGTTAAAAAAGTGTGAATTTGTAGGGAGTGATTTTTTTCTTCTTCTCGCGATTACATTTTTCCGTGGACCAAGAAGGAAGGATGAACGGGGACCCGCGTCGCCGGGTTCCTTCTCTTTTGTCTCCATGTAAGACTTCTGAAAACTTCTGTAACGTAAATCTCTTTTCCGATATTACACCGGTATTCAAAAGAAACACCTCCATACTCCTAGCCTGGCAAGCCAGACCCACATCAGAAAGATGTAAGGTCTGGCTCAGCTCCATTGGCAGTGTGGGCGGGATAAACGGTTGTCTTTCAAGTTCCCTCTGCACGCAATAGGATAGCGCTACAACCAATCAGAGCAACGAAGAAGGTGACTACGTAATTAATCAAAACTCCGAATACATATTTATTTTCGAGGAAAGACTTCAGTGCCGTTCTTTGTTCTTTTCTCAAATAAAATGTTAACTTCAAGTCTTGAAGAGTCGCGGCCAAAGCCGAGTGGAAAGACAGCCGTTCGCCAGCAGCAGCAGCCATTGTTTACCTAACACGGAACCGTCGCAACTCTGTCGTCATGGTAGCCCGGCTTCCGACTCCGCCCCTCACGCTGTGATTGGTCTGACATACTTGGTGTTTCCAGCACCAAAAAGCCGACGGAGCCGTGCTAGACCTACCTAGCTGCCAAATAAATGTGCTGCCGCTAGGGGGTGTCTAGAGTTCTAGGCTACCATACTCCCATATAGGGGATGAAACTTACTAAAATACGGTTGTGCACGAAATAGTAATGCTGCGAACGATTCCCAAAGAGGTAAGGGCTCTTACCCCGAGTGTTTGAGAAGAATAAAACCTTTTTTGGTTGAATGAGGTTTGTAATTGAGATGTCAGATTGAGCTGGCTTAGGTCTAGCCTCTAAACGGGGAGATTGTTCACCGGTGACAATCCGACGTAAGAGCAAAGCCACATTTAAAGTGCTTTATATGGAAAACTCTTGGACGGTTTGATGGTTTTCGGTGGCAAAGCGTGACATTTTTTCCATTTGCCTTTGTAACAGCTTGAGTGTGGCGAGTGTTTGTTTTTTTTCCGCAGGTTTCCAATGCGAAGGCGCAAACAAATACGAGCCGTTAGCGGCCGGGGCTCGCGGGACGCCTGCGTCACCTGGAGCAACGCAAACATCTCTCTTATCTCTTCCAGAGAGCGGCCCTCCCTCCTGGGCCGGGGGGCCTGCGGGCGCCTTCCGCCCGCCTGCTCTCCCAGCTCTCATCTCGGGGCGTGCGGCATGTCCCCCGCCCCGCGGGAGGAGGCTTGTGTTTAAAGCAGAACATGAGAGACGCCTCTGGTCACGAGGCGGCCCCCGCGTCGTCTATCATCAATCTGAGCACTGCTGTCAATCACAGGCTTTCCTTCGCAGCCCTTTCCCAGTCGCTGCTACTACTGCTGCTGAGCTGCTGCTGCTGCTGCGGCCTCTGTAACTCTGGGGACCGAGGAGAGATCAGAGAGGAGGGGAGCGGATGAAAAACCCGACAAAACATACTGCGGTGGTGATGTTTCACCCACATGGATTTGGGTGTAGTGGAGACGGACAAGAGAGGGACGTATGTGTTCGGGCACAAAGACTGCCCTGGTTTTGTTACATATTAAATGGACTTGGGGTAGGCCATACGGTATACTGTGCAAGCAGCCATTGCACACACACACACACACACACACACACGATGCCCACTTGCCTATTCGTGCTGTCCATGCCCTTGAAACATTAGACCCGGAGTTGGTTCCTGTGGCCGACCAAAACTCGTAGACTTGCACTCTCAAACAGAGGAAACGTGTATTGAATGCGTCTGATGCAGAACAAATAATAATAATAGTTTTTTTGATTGCTATCCTCTGAGACTTAAACCTAACTATTTTGAATGTTATGCCTGAACATAGCAATTTCAAACTTTATGCCGAAACATAGCATTTCCTTGTGGATGTCTTAAGCCTATTATTCCACTGTATTTGCATGGATAGCTGTATGGCTTTAAGGCCCCTGTCATCATCAAGACATCTCAACGGCTTATCCCGGGCCTGGTTCCCCTCCTTACATTATCTGACCACAGATAACTCCAGATAACTGTGTAATGTGCACAACATTACACACATTTTTTTCTTAAATGAGACCCATTTTCCCCATCTCATTTCAGCAAATCTAATCCAATATTATGTTCTGCATTGTGGGTAGACCATTGCCAGGATATGCGTAAATGTAATAGTGCCAATGTACGTGCATGCGTGTGTGTATGTCTAGGTGTGTGGTCGTTTGTCTAGGGGGATGTGAGGGGTGTCTAGGCGTGTGTGTGTGAGTGTGTGTTTGTGTCAAGGTGTGTGTGTGTGTGTCTCGGTGTGTGTGCGTGCGTGTGTGTGTGTGAAGGGGAGGGATCGTCTAACAGCCGGGAGGAGAATGACTGAGAGATGGCTCCTCAGAGTCCCCTGACAAACAAGGCCATAGATCACAGCGCTGAGGAACATTTTGACTCAAAGTTAATGCGCCTCAGAACAACTTTAAAACAAAGCTCTGTGCCTTTGTCGCCTTGTCATGGTCGATAGACCCATTCTTCTTTCCCAGAACTTTCTGACTCTTGGTAAATTTATATATATGGCTGTGGTGCCGGCAGTTATGTAGCGGTGGGCTCAGTGTGACAGGGGAAAGTACGCATGTAGGCAGCTGATGTTGAACATAGAGGCCCTGTCAGCCTGCTGAGTCTCACATTACACTGCTGATATACTGCTCTATAACCACGACTTTCACTTGCAACGTCTTGACATTTTACTGTTAGGCCAACGACAAATGCCACAGATGCTACAACTCATTTTCCACCATCAATGGATGAATGGTATGACTCAAATAGAACACTCTGCCCGTGTCTTCATTTGAGCAGGAATGTAGCCTCATCATTTCAAATGCTGCTGAAGTTTGTCAGGTACAATTTTTTTTAGTAAGTTAAGAAATAAATTGCTGAGACATGCTGTTTGCCTCCTATGTCATCACAAAGGTGTTTCAGGGCAGCTTTTGCCGAAGTTTATTTCGTGGGTAAAAATAAGGATGAAGTAATTGAAGTGGGGGTTAAGTGCTGTAGTTCCTTTAAAGGGCAACACATGTGTTCAGGGCAACACATGCTTTCTGGGGCGGTCCTATTGAAAGCCCAGGAATCATGGTTTAATAAAGATTGATATTGAACTGCCCCCTGGTGGACTGTGACATGTTTTGCAGGAGGGCAGAGGGCACTCACATGATTTTAATTTAGACATGTCAGAAAACACCATGGGGCCATTTGGCTGGCATAGCTGTATCCCAGGGGTGAGGGTACTACTTGTTGTGCCAGGGGCGTATTAACCTGTCCTGGGAAAGGACAGGTTAGACCAAACCATCAGTTTGGTTTGGTCTACAATGGCCTTTAAATCCACAACCCCCACACCTGAGATGTCACATTTTTTAAGCAACTTAGTTATAACTGAACAAGTCATGGGACAACTGCAGCTGCAGTTATTGTACACTTTTTTAGAAGCCTTTACTTGGATGAGACTGAAGTGAAGACATGTCCATATTCTAGTTTACCTGCTCCAGAAAACAACCTGTTACTTCATGCATGTAGCCAGGTTGGCTACATGTGAATAATGTATTTTTGTTTCATTTGATTAAAATATATTAAGGACTACGCAACATATGAGGGTTGGGGTGTCGTTATCAATGGTTTTGTTGAGATCATGGAAGTGTCTTGTTTTTTTACAGGCTGTAGGCTTTGCTATTGATTTGGTATATTTAAACCCACACACTTATCACACTGTTTTGTGAGCCAGTCAACAGAGCAACACTAGATTAATGACATTGATCATTGTATCCCTTCCAATGTCAGCACTTGACAGACAACAGTGTTTGAAATTGCATTGTGCCAAAGGTCTCACTATCAAAATGCCAAAGAAGATTGAGTGTATGAAAAAATGTGCGGGCTTTGAGACATTCAGGTATTCAAAAATCACTGGGCTAGAAACTATCAGGTCAAAATTTCTACATCACCAGACTTGTGTATTCATAATGTATGTTTGCCGCCTTGTAAGCCTCATCTCTAGCCTTAACTCGTACTGCTGTCTTGTTTTTCTACAGAACTGCCCTTCTGGTTTGCCACCCCCCCCTCCCCATGCAATTCTCCCTTTCAGAATAGGACAAAGGCCCACTGAATGTACTTAGTTCCTTGTGGCTAAAGTTCACTTTGAACATCTTTCATTTCAACAATTTACAAATCAAATGAACCAAGCAGTAGATTTCACGAGCTGTGCGATGTTACAACTAAATCTGTGTATTTTTGGGGGCATTGTGCAATGACCCTTCATTTGCATTCAAACTACTAGCCTGAATTTAAGTGGCCCACCAGATGGCTTGTTAATTCTCTGAATAGTTTGTATACATATGGAAACATTAATAAAAGTCCTACAGGCGTGACGTAAAATTCAGATTTTATTCGCATTAGTTGACGTGATAGTATATTAGAAACACGACAGCTTGGTACAAAAGAAATGACGACAAACAGAAATAATTAGGTCAAGTAGTTCAGAATATAAAACGGCATAAAAGAAGGAAAAGACAGGAGTCTCTTACAACCAAGTACTCCAACATTCAAGATGGTTTAGCAGTGGAAAAACAAATAAAACTGTACAATAATTGTGCAAGAAAGAAGTAGCGGCAGAGGGACACATTAAGACGCAGAATTCAGCGGTTGTTCTTCATCCTCTCTAGTCTCTTGCGGATGTCGTCCAGGCTGGTGGTGGTGATGGGGGCCGGGGCGGCAGGCCGGGCAGGGCTCTTCGGGGCCAGTGTGTTCTGGAGCAGAGAGAGCTTGCTGTACACCGGGTCGGAGGAGAACGGAGAGGCACCGGGGACAGACCGCACTGGGGAGCTGACTGGTCCGTCTGTGGGCTCGCCCTGCTTGAGGAGACGAGAACTAAAGGTTGATGCCCATTCACAGAGTCGACACCCATTCACCGAAAGTCAATGACCAGGCATTTACCCATTGATTGGGCCAAAACTTTCAAAAGGGCTTTTTTTGAAGGACAACTCGTTTTTGTCTCCATATGAAGGAGAAATATCGATCCTTTAGATTTATTGTGCAAGGGTTTGGCTACAGCTCACTTTATAATACGGCACACATTTACAGGGCTTAAAGCAAGCAAAGATTCTATTAGCAAAGTTAATTGAAAAGTAATGTTTTTTGTGCAGTAACACGGTGTATTAACTGGTGCAAAAACTAGTACAACTACAAAAAAGGTAAAATGCACCATCTTATTTTCTAATTTGCTTGAGAGATAAAATCCTTACCAACCATTAACGCCCAGGGTATAATTAGCAAGACATCCCGTATACTTTTAGCCCGACATTGCCAGACCAATTCTCAAATGTGCATTAGTCTGGAACTCCTCAGTTCATTTTCGTTTTTCAAGGGGTGTTAAACGGGCGCGGACCAAAAAGCCTCTGGACGCAGTTGGATAAACCTACACCCAATCAGAGCAACGAGACAACTGAAGATGCCATCTGCTGCCCTCGTAGCTCTGCAGCCCATGTGCGCATCCACACCAGGGCGAGTTCCTACAGCTGAGTGCAGCGCTAATTAACACCTTTTTTTGTCCAACACAAGTAAGCCCATGCGAACCGCCATGGCTAGGTAGTTTTTCTCCAATAGTGCAACAAAACAAATCCACAAGTTTCAATTCCGTGTTTACACGCCACTGCGCATGCTCAGACTTGGAGACGTGATTTCTGAGCGAAGATAGTGGCTGTATTTTAGGATACCAACTATAATGCTGCATTAAGAAATCAGAAATTCCCTAATTTCACAATGTCTGACTCAGACACAGACTCAGCGTTTAAGGGAAAGCGCAGCATTTGGTGGACCATGGACCCATTCCACCATATGAACCCGAGTACTCCGCAGAAGAAATGAATAGAAGGGTGGAGCAGGATAGATTGAGGCGTATGGATACAGACGCAACAGAATCAATTCACCGGGACAGTCAATGACTGAAAGTTTGTGTTCAGTTGACAGACTCGTTCTACGTATATTCATACAACCGGGAACTGAGCACTTTGTGAAGTGAATACTTAGGCTGCGTTCTAAATCAGTAAAAAAAACAAACCCTCCTACACTTACCCTTGTGCCTTATTGAAATGCTGCTCTGCACTCATACTTCAGAATAATCACACTGCCTAAAACACAGCCATTATATTCACTCTGAATTATAACTCAGTCCTCCAGCATGCGCAACGGCGGGCAAACAGACTCGAAACTTGTAGATTTGTTTTTGTGGGGACTGTTGGAGGAAACTACCTAGCCAGGGCAGTTAGTATGCGCTTACTTGTGATGGACAAAACAAAGATACAGCTATGGGAGCTGCTAAACGCTCGTTTGGAATAGAAACCGGCCAAATCCTTTGCAAGTAGAAAATATTTCAAAATATATAATTATGACAAAAATAATAATTCCGCAAAAATGTGTTGGACATCAAAAACATTTCACGGACCCGCTGCAGTACCGACAACCCTACCCTATAGAGCAGACACTAGTATACCCCCTATAGAGCAGACACTAGTATACCCCCTATAGAGCAGACACTAGTATACCCCCTATAGAGCAGACACTAGTATACCCCCTATAGAGCAGACACTAGTATACCCCCTATAGCGCAGACACTAGTATACCCCCTATAGCGCAGACACTAGTATACCCCCTATAGCGCAGAGACTAGTATACCCCCTATAGCGCAGACACTAGTATAGCCCCTATAGCGCAGACACTAGTATAGCCCCTATAGCGCAGACACTAGTATAGCCCCTATAGCGCAGACACTAGTATAGCCCCTATAGCGCAGACACTAGTATACCCCTATAGCGCAGACACTAGTATAGCCCCTATAGCGCAGACACTAGTATAGCCCCTATAGCGCAGACACTAGTATACCCCCTATAGAGCAGACACTAGTATAGCCCCTATAGCGCAGACACTAGTATACCCCTATAGCGCAGACACTAGTATAGCCCCTATAGCGCAGACACTAGTATAGCCCCTATAGCGCAGACACTAGTATAGCCCCTGTAGTGTATTTTCTGATATACATTTACAGGTTATTCTACTTCTTTCATTTATTCATTGTATTTCACTCATTCTTTATATGTAGAATACTGCTGTGTCATGGGAGAACATTCCTGTGTCTCCTAGTGAGCTATTGGGGGTAATCCTGAGGGCCTGCTGAGGGTCAGCAGGATGCCCTGATGACCCCAGACCAATGAAACAACAAGATGCCCTGAAGACCTCAGAAAGTGTTTCCATATGTGGCTTAAGATAGGGAGCTGTTTGTGTTGTAGATCTGAGGGTGTATTGTTTCGGTGTGCCGGACAGCCACGTATGGTCTGGCTCAGGCCTATAAGAAGTGTGTGCATTAGAGAGGATGCAAGAGAAGTTTCGGACCCCTTTGGGGGATTCGGACTCAGATTGGGAGAAGATTCGGGCCACCATTCAGATGCATTGAATGTCATCCCGCTTGTGTTCTCTGTTAAATAAAAAGTTATTTACTCAGACACTTTTGGGAGCGGACCTCCATCATTTCATCATCCACAAACCAGTATTCTGGCAGCCGAGAAGAATATACTACACCCCTATAGTGCAGACACTAGTATAGCCCCTATAGTGCAGACACTAGTATAGCCCCTATAGAGCAGACACTAGTATACCCCCTATAGAGCAGACACTAGTATACCCCCTATAGAGCAAACACTAGTATACCCCCTATAGAGCAGACACTAGTATACCCCCTATAGCGCAGACACTAGTATACCCCATATAGCGCAGACACTAGTATATACCCCATATAGAGCAGATACTAGTATACCCCATATAGAGCAGACACTAGTATACCCCATATAGAGCAGACACTAGTATACCCCATATAGAGCAGATACTAGTATACCCCATATAGAGCAGACACTAGTATACCCCATATAGAGCAGACACTAGTATACCCCATATAGAGCAGAAACTAGTATATCCCCTATTGAGAAGATACTATATCCCCAATTCAAAAGGATAGAAGAAGAGTCATCCAACACTGTCATACCTTCGTTTTGTTCTCCAGACAATGCATTTGGCGCAGCTTCCTAAGTTTCTCCTGGACGACGGCCAGATTTAGGTCCTGTTTCTCAGAGCTGCCGTTCAGATCAAGTACACCTTCAAGGAGCACAGAGGCAACAGTTACTTGTTGCACATTTGCACCCCTTTTCAAAAACAGCATCCAAAACTAGAAAATGTGTTTCCTGTAGAAAAAGATGAATATTTGAACAGAGTTCAAAATTGTAATGTCTGAATAAGAGATTCTTGTAAATAGGAGTAAGCATAACAGCTTAAACATATATTTTTTTTAATAATGTCAAACAGTTTAAAAGAAAAAGAGTACGAGTATGATAAGTAGAAGTAGTATGATATGTAGTAGAAGTAAGTAGTAGTATGATATGTAGTAGAAGTAAGTAGTAGAAGTAGTATGAGAATTATAAGTAGTAGAAGTAGTATTAGTAGACGAGTATTATTAGTATGATATGTAGTAAAAGTAAGTAGTATGAAGTAGTAGTAGAAGCAGGATAAGTAGTAAAAGTAGTATAATGAGTAGTATGATGAGTAGTAGTATTAGTATGAGTAGTAGAAGTGGTAGGCCTATTGGTATAATAAAAGGCAAGACATCATTTGTAATTTTAACTTCAAAATTCAGCAAGGATGAAATGCTGAAATGTAGGCAAACAATCTTGCACTTTTACATAATAGGAGGAACGGGGGATCTAACCATCAACCCTGTGATCAGTAGAGGAACGCTCAACCATCTGAGCTAAAGCCCCAAGCGATTGATATCTGCATATCGAAACACAGCCTATCTCATGTGCGTCTCCCGTCTCTAGGGGATAAAAAAAATTGTGGGAGGAGATGGGTGTCAAAGATTGGAGAGAATAAAGAAAAGAAAGCCTAAGAAGGACATAAGCCAAGCGCTGCCTAGCAGCACTCGCCTAATTAAGCACAATAAAGTGAAAAAAAAAAAAAAAGTGCTGAATGAGTGCTGCCTCACCTTACATTTTCGTTCACACATGTATGGTTTTCACCTTTATTTGAATTGCAAACATGTAAACGCACACACACACACACACCTGTGCTGGAAGGCATGTCCTTGTTATCTAGACCGTTGATCTGCCGCAGGGCCTTCAGCCTCTCCATGTAGACGCACGGCCGTGTATCCTCACTGCTGCTGTTCTTGGACACTGTTCGAACAAGAAACACAAGAAGAATCCTTGTGTTTTGCGATGTGTGAGAGATATAGCCTGGCAAGCCAGACCTACATCAGAAAGATGTAAGGTCTGGCTCAGCTCCATTGGCAGTGTGGGCGGGATAAACGGTTGTCTTTCAAGTTCCCTCTGCACGCAATAGGATAGCGCTACAACCAATCAGAGCAACGAAGAAGGTGACGTAGTCAGAGCGACGGCTCTGACTACGTAATTAATCAAAACTCAGAATAAATATTTATTTTCGAGGAAAGACTTCAGTGCCGTTCTTTGTTCTTTTCTCAAATAAAATGTTAACTTAAAGTCTTGAAGAGTCGCGGCCAAAGCCGAGTGGAAAGACAGCCGTTCGCCAGCAGCAGCAGCCATTGTTTACCTCTAACACAGAACCGTCGCATTTCTGTCGTCATTAGGTAGCCCGGCTTTCGACTCCGCCCCTCACGCTGTGATTGGCCAGACATACCAGACATCGTTGGTGTTTCCAGCACCAAAAAGCGGACGGAGCTGTGCTAGACCCTACATAGCTGCCAAATAAATTTGCTGCCGCTAGGGGGTGTCTAGAGTTCTAGGCTATGAGAGATATGCATTGGTTGGCAAATGTCAGCAAGTGTTTTACCATTCAGTCATTTGAGCAGACGCCTTTATCCAAATCTACTTTAAATTAAGGGATTTTTGTCATTAATGAGCAGGTAGTGGTTGGGCATCCTTTGCCTCAAGTATGAACCCAGAGCCTTTTGGCTGGACGTCAAACACCCCGATCCAACCCCCAACCTAGTGCTGGCGTACCCGTGGTAGGAGGCTGGTTCTTGGCTTGTCTCTCTGCGGTGATGTGGCTGAGGCCTCGCTCTATGGAGGTTTGCCAGGTGGCGGGCAGGGTCTTCAGCTGGGGATTCAGGTCCACGTCTGGGTGCTTCTGCTTGTACTCCCAGAGCTCAGAGAGACCCTGTGTAGTGTGGCACACAGAGGCACAGTTTAGTATTGTCACAATGTTGTTGACCAAGATTAAAAACATTTAACTCATAATAATTTTTTAAAAAAGGCCCACTCACGACTTGGGCAGATGCTTTAGAAGAAATCTTCTTGAGGATTTGGCGCAGTTCTGTGTTCTCTTTGGTTTTCTGTCCCTAGAGCAGAGTGTCAAGCGTTTACTCAGGCCCTAGTGCAGAGTATCAAGCGTCTCCTCAGGCTGGTCCCACAAAATCAGACTTTAGATGTTGCAGACAAGCTCAAATCTGGGTGAACTGGACATTTACTTCTTTTGCTTCACATTTATTTCGACCAATCAAGTTGCTGGGGGGGGGGGGGGGGGGGATCTGTAGACACATTACACGTAATGGATCTCTATTGGATGACTATATGGCTGACCATTAATCTCGGATCCGGAAGAGGACATAACTAAGACAGCACGGCATTGTCGGTAACCCTCCTTGGCCAACAGTGAACACAAACTCGGCCAGCACGGGTAAACTATATTTTTGCCGTAGCCGGTCGGAAGACGAGCCAAAACGTCCTGTCCGGACACCAACGTCCTTAGACGTGTCTGTAAGGTTGAAAACCAAACCTGTGTAGTAGACTGGCCTCTGTAGAAATACATTTTTTTAAATCATCTTCAGAAACCTCCATCTTGCACTCACAAATGAATTTGGGATAATCTTGGGAAGAATATATCCGTAACAAAATATTAAAGACTGCGCAACTCCGCCCTTTGCACTTCCTGGTTTCCCCCCCCTTGAAGTTCGGCTACAGCATTGTCAATCTTCTGGATCTGAGATTACTCAGACTCTAATGTTTTATGTGTATGCGCTTGTTACATTAATCAATGTCACCAAAATCGATACTTATTTTGTTTGTGTGATTTTCCATGTTTTGTTTATTTCATTTTCTATGGTGTAATCTCGGCATCATTGTAAATGCGGGTCCCCTCAATGTTGGTTGGTTGAATGAATCTTCGGCCCACTGGGAGAACGTGGGGTTCACATACCACATTTTCTTGGTCCCTGCCCAGTTTACTAGTGGACGACTTGATGGCCTTCTTCAGTTGGGCCTCCAAATCAGACTCGCTCCGGTCCACCAGCGTCAGGTGGTCCAGGATCTACAACACACAAACCAAGTATGTTTTCAATACGACTTGATCAACAAAAGGCTGCACAACGCACACCTACACATATATTTACATTCATAAAATAACGATCTGCTCGGGATCTATAACCAAATAAGTCCCAACTTGAAATGAGTTATTGTTGTGCTCTATGCCAATAATCTTGTCATTAATTCCTTAGACAATAAAGCATATTGACTAATATTGAGGATACTTTGTCTACAGGGGCGCTTGATGACAGCCTGGAAGGGCATTGTCCATTAGATTCAAAAACGGAGCCTCAGCATCACTGACCAAAATCAATCCACAAAAATACATTTGTTTGTATTGATGTTTAAAAAAAAGGGGTAAACGCAAGAACCAATCCCTGAACAATGAGATAGTTTAGTTCTTACAACCACATTCACTTGGGAAGAAATGTTCTGATTACATCGAGTTCTCGACATCAGTAAAACGAATTAAATAACTTCAGCGCAATAATTATGTATTGTTTAGCAATTGTGCTGAGTGGGCTTTCAATGAGCCAACAGTACCATTTCTCCAATCTGTAATGTTGCCGTGTCCTTGAAGGCTTATTCATTGTTAAAACATTTTTAATGACCACAGTGGAACTACTTTTATACCAAGATAATTTATCAGGATTATGCATGTCCTGAAAACACAAAAAGGCAATACTGCTGATCCCATGGCCAGCAAACTTGGAAGCAAAAATGCTGATGGTGTAATGCTCTGCATTACCAAGTACTGCACGCAAATACAACATTCAACGGAGATGCAGTTTGGCTTAAGCTATAGTCACATATAAAAACTAATTACATCCCATTCAAGTACAGAAACATACCGGTATGTGGCTTTAGAATGGGCTTCATTAGCATACCCGACTTGTGTACTCTAAGCATCCATCGGCCTCCTCAACCAGAGCTACCTGCATTCAGCTGCCCCCATTAAATAACAGTTGGACAAAATCTGGCCCTAGTGGGCTAGTCGTAGTCATTAACCATGTCATGGCACACATGGCATCCAGTTGCTCTTAAATTAGATCATGTCTTAAAAAAGTTAACACGTGCAACAGAAAAATAAACGTACCGCAGGTTCCCCCCCCCCAAAAAAAATGTAATTTTGGATAAAAATACAGATCATTAAAATGCAGTACATTCCAAAAAAAATTTAATGGTTGAACTAATTTAAATAACCATGCAAGTGTAATTGAAATTGTGTTTATTGTGTTTCTTAATCAAAGACCGGTCACTCCGGGGCCAGTGGTGTAATTAACTTTCGATGTAAATGTGAATTGCCTGGCAGGCTGGAAGTAAACGTTTTGAGCGTCGCTGACCTTTGGGCCGGTGAGCCGGCACAGCGTGTGCAGCAGGGTCTTGAGTGTGCGCTGAGCCATGTCGTTGGGGAGTCTCTGGAGCCTCTCTTTAGACATCGTTTTCTTGAAGTTGTGTATGTCCAGCAGGATTCTGTCCAGGTTCACATGCCCAATTCTCTCTGGTAGGAACCGGTTTATTCTCCATAGACACTGAGGGGGGGGAACAAAACAGCATTTGTTATTTTTTTGATGGGGTACTTACTTTTGCGCCCCAAAAGCCAGCACTTTTGCGTACCTTCATGACGTAGTCTGAGAAGTTTGAGGATACAGAGGACGCCAAGGCATCCTGCAGCAACACCAGCAGAGCACTGCAGAGGGAACAGGACCAATTCTTTACAACACTACCAATTGTGTTCCAACAGCTGCCACAATTTCGTATTCTTTAAAAATCAGTTTCCAAACAGTGGGTCGCAGCAAGAGAGTGGGTTACGTACGGACATGTCTTTTCAACACTACATGTGCACGGCATGAAAACATTGAGGAATCCCTGTTTTCAGACAGAGCTAAACATACAATTTTCCATCAAAATTAGCATGTATTTTGTTGTTTTAAAATACAGGAAAGCCCACTAAGAGGCAATTGACTCCCTTCCCATTGCGCATCACGTTAGGTGTCAAACACACCGGAAAACAAGGTTAGTAATTGGCAGAAAGCAGCATGGAGGCCAGTGAAAATGTTACAGTGGTGACTTATTTTTTATATCTTACTCATCGAGTCTCTTTTTCCAAACCCGCTGCAGACTAAATTGGCATGACAGAGACGGACGGAATTTGGGAAAGAGGGAAATTTAAGATGCTAGACACACACACCTGAGTATGTTGGTCTGGTCGGCCTTCTCAAAGAGGCGTCTGAGCAGGACATTGATGGAGCTGATCACCTGGGGACCCTGGCCCATCTCCTCCACCCTGGGGTCCAGCATGACAGTGAGCAGGACCTCCACCAGGTCCCTCAGCACGCCCGACGATGCTTCCAGGGCCAGTGCATCCATGCCCAGCAGCTGGGGGTTCATACAGCGTTTCAGTACGAGGTATTAAGACAAGATGAACCTTAATTAATCCCCGGAGGGATTTTCAGGTGTCACATTAACAGGGACAGCAATGAGAATGAAACACAGGAGAGGTACAGGTAAGAGTACAGAACCATACCAAGATAAGAATACAAATATAAATAATACAAAATAAAGTTGGAGCAAAACACTGAGCAGCTGGTCCTAGATATCTGCACTGGATCTGTGAAAGAGTGAACATATATACAATCTGTCAATAAATATAAATACAGAATTCTCAAACAGCATGATGACCTTGAGGAAGGGGAAGGTAAAACACCCCCAGAAGACACTAACAAGAAAGCACTAGTGCTCCATTTCATCCGACTAGCGCCGGATGAAATCGGAAATGAAACTCAATGTGACGGGTTACTGTTTACAGTTTTTCCATGCCAATAACACTACCACAGCGTTGGTTCAGGTCAATAATTTTTTTGCGATCCTACTTGGAATATAAAAAACACACTTTTTAACAAGGAAAAACAAAAGAAAAGAAAAACACCAGTGATTGCGAGCAGCTCTGGTTCCGCTTCATTCCTTTATCCGGACTGCAATGAACCATTTTCACATGTGTAACTTTTCGGCAAAATACTTAGCCTAGTTTAATCTTCTCTTCTACAGGAATTTGAAAAACAAGTACCCCAAAAAGTACTGCGGTTCAACTAGCCCTAGACTGCAAATACCCATCAAAGCAAGGCGTTACTATACTTGTTGGTGCTTTTCCCAGACAAAAAACCCCCAAAAAGTAGAAAACACCCATCATATCCTTTCACTACCTAGTACAGATCAGCCACTAAAATGTCGGCGGGCCGTGTTTACCGTGAGAATGCTGCCGATGGCACAGCTGTAGAGCTTGGAGATGTCCTCCTTGGACAGGCTTGGGTCGGTCATGTGGGCGCTGTGGGCCAGCCGCAGCTGGAGCACCGTGGCGACGAGGAACTGGTTGACGTTGCTCGTCATGACCTCCGACTTGCCGTGCTGGCGAAATACCTCGTCCATCTAGCCCAGCCCCAAGATTAACATTTTGCATCAAAAAGGATTTCCACAGCTTGCCAACAAAGCTGGTAAACATGGTAAATGTACGATTACAATGAATACGTCATCACAAACACTGTTTCGTGACTTAACGGTGGTGTAGGTACGATTTAAGCGCCAACATTTGAGTGCGTGTGTCGTCTGTTAGAAAATGCCATAGCCATCCTTTAGCAATTAGTGAGTGAAGTGCTCCGTGAGAATATATGTTCTGGTTGACTGCGCTCAGGGGGAGATCAGGGGATCTCTTCCCTGATTGGTTCGGGGGTATCCATCTTGCCTG
This sequence comes from Merluccius polli, assembly GCA_030340625.1. Classification (NCBI taxonomy): domain Eukaryota; kingdom Metazoa; phylum Chordata; class Actinopteri; order Gadiformes; family Merlucciidae; genus Merluccius; species Merluccius polli. The sequence continues at coordinate 80,164 of JAOPHQ010002028.1, forward strand.
TCAATCACATCCGCCCACACATTATCATCTTAATAGAGCGTAACAGTGACCGCCCCTTTTTAACAGCTCCGGTGCCGGAAGTAAATTTCCCATGCATTTATCTCGTCCACTTTTCGTATAATCCTTATAAAAAGAGTATTAAGCCTTGAACCAAGCCAATCATTCGTTATGGTAGTCGTGACCATATTATGTTTGATTCGGGATGAGTAGTTCCTCACTCGGTCAACAAAATCCGTTTTTTTTTTTTTCTTCCGTTTTCCAAATTCTTTTTATGCCCGAATCAAACATAATATGGTCACGACTACCACAACGAACGATCGGCTTGGTTCAAGGCTTAATACTCTTTTTATAAGGATTATACGAAAAGTGGACGAGATAAATGCATGGGAAATTTACTTCCGGCACCGGAGCTGTTAAAAAGGGGCGGTCACTGTTACGCTCTATAGGGGAGAAGAACATGGAGGGAGCGTGTTTTTTCTTCACAACCATGGAGAGTGAAGCAACCAACTTGTGTGATTTAGCGTCCTATTGCATCATATTTAACTCCAAATATTTGGCAAATCTTACGGACATAATCATAAATTAACAGGATCTTAACCTTTTGATAACAACCGAAAATGACATACTTGTATACTGATATTGGATGTCATACCTGTGTGAGGGCCTGCATGCTGGTGTTGAGGTCTCCAGAGGCAATCTTCGATATGACCATGTTGATGGTGGCTGTGGGACTTGGCTGGAGATGCAGGCGTGGCCTATTAAAAAAAAAAAAAAAAAAAAAAAAAAAAAAAACAATTAAAAAGATGGTTGAGATCATACTCTTCAAAGCCTACAACTTTTTTTGAAAGTAACCACAAGTATCAACTGTCCAAAAATGTATCTGAACCAGCATGTCCAAATGTAGAGACATTGTACAGTTATTTTTTTGTAACTCCCTTGTGTGTTATATTAGCATATTCCCTAAAAAAAAAAAAAAAGCAGCATATTAAAAAGGAGGGTATATAGAGCGTGCACACATTTGAATGCGACAACAAGTGTGGCATTTTACAATTGAAAAGAAATACAGTTTCGCAGACAATGCATTCAATGACTAACGGCGACTTTTCTATGGCTGTCCTACTTTGGCTGGGAGAGGCCCAGGGGCTCCAGGTCCTCCAGCTGGTGCTGCACCAGGTCGGGCTCGGCGACGGGCGTGTCGTCGTTCTCCAGCAGGTCCAGGTCAAGGTGGAATACACGCGTGACCGCAGAGACCTCCTGCTCCTGCGGCGCAGCCTGACCCGCGGCATTCGGGCCACGCAGCTGACTGGCAGTGACAAATTAGGAAGTTGGTAAAAAAGAGATGACAGCGGGGGTCATGGAAAGCACAGTAGTTCATGCCAGGATACAGGAATTATTTGTATTTTTTTTTTTAAATACAAAAAATATATATTCTGAAAGACAAATCGCAAATTTACGTAAACACAATGACTGCTAAAACAGTTAAGGTAGGCAGTTCATCTGAGGGTGGCGGAGAGTGTGGGCGTCTTTAAAAGAAAACTTAACACACCCCTTTTAGCCTGGCTTTTACTTAGTTTGTTTATTTCAACTTGCACTTTTACTGTTATGTCTTTTTTTATTATGAATTCTACTATACAGGGCTCCAGACTAACTTTTTTCACTAGGAGCACTGTAGCCCCTAACTGAAAATTTTAGGGGCACAACCAGAAATTTTAGGGGCACACACCGTAAATCAACATGCTAACCAAATATTCACATTTCTACTAATTTTCACTGTATTACTAATAAATATTTTGATAATAGATGCAGAAATTACATTGTGCTGTTTCAAATTCAGTGTCACATTTTATTTTGAAGATGCAACATAGTGATATACAGCAGCCATTCTCAACCTTGGGTCCTGACCCCAATTGGGGTCGCGAGATGATTTCTGGGGGTCGCCAAATCATTTTGGAAAAAATATAAATGCACAAAATTAATATTAAATTACATAATTTCAGACAGGGAGATGTTTTACCGTATTTTTCAGCACTATACGGCGCACTTAAAAGCCTTTAATTTTCTCAAAAAACGACTGAGCATTATAATCCGGAGCGCCTTATATATGGATTAATTCTGGTTGTTACGGCTACCGTAGTCAGGAGCGTCGCAGAGTAATACACGTGCTTCACCAAAATATTACAGTGTGTGTGTATAAAGACCCCAAAACGGCACCTGTCAAGAGACACGCTTACGACGCGGACTTCAAACTGAATACGCTAACGTTTGATTTAGCGATATCAGACTGTGTGTTTTTTACGTGTTACAACTGAACAAGGTTGGGAGTTATTGTGAATACGCTAACGTTTGATTTAGCGATATCAGACTGTGTTTTTGTATGTGTTACAGCTGAACAAGGTTGGGAGTTATTGTGAATACGCTCATTAACATTTGAACATTTAAAGTTTGACTGACTGACTTATCTGACTGTTTTGTTTCGCTTAATGCGCCTTATAGTCCGGTGCGCTTTATATATGAAAAAGTTCGAAAATAGACATTCATTGACAGTGCGCCTTATAATCCAGTGCGCCCTATAGTGCGGAAAATACGGTAGTTGTCTGCTTCATTATTTGTCCAAAATGTGTCATATCAACTGAGTTTGTAACGGGAGTGGTTTGGACCCAATAGCAGCACAAAGACAGGTGGGTCTCGTTAGTAACAAACTGCGCTTTATCAAAAGTGCGTTCACACGGGGGTGGGGGGTTCGCGGACAACATGCATGTTAAATTGGGGGTCGCGACTCAAAAAGGTTGAGAACCACTGCTGTAGACTGTGGCACTGGCACACTAGCCGCAAGTGCCGCAGGTCGGAAGAATGAATCAATCGTTCGCTTGGTCATTGCTCGAATGGCAGGTTGAGCTCTTTCTCCTTCTCACAGACCCGCGCCGGTTTCCCGCGCTCGATAATCTCTATGACCCTCCCCCTCCACACATTAGCCACTTACAGTGGCTATTCCCTATCCTTCTCACACTCATTGGCCTGCTACAGATTCCGGATTCATTGACGCGCTCCTTCCACGTTTAACGTGTAAAAATAAAAGGGCAAATTTACTGGTCGCACATGCGCGACCAGATGTAAAATTCAGTCGCATTCTCTCAAATTGTGGTCGCAAAATGCGACCATTTGGTCGCAGTCTGGAGCCCTGCTATACTAAATTGTATTCATTGAATTTCCCATGTTCTTTTTTTTCTACTGTGTTCAGCACTTGGAGTTGCATTTGAAGTATGACTGTATAAATAAAGTGTGATTGAAGGTACTCCATACAATAGTGTACTTCCTGAATTTTCCTCAGATTTATTTTCAAACTTGCAAGGTGCTTTCACAAAAACAACTGTACCACCTAGCTAAAGGAAAAATAAAACCCAAGACAAGGACTTTCAAAGTTCAGCATCCGTTTGATGATGTACATGCTCCTACAGTGGCATGGCATACCGTAGCTTGGCGGATGCGTCGGTGCCGGCGGGCTTGCGCAGCATGCTGGCGTTGGCGTGGGACGGCAGGGTCTTGGGAGCTCTGCTGTCCTCGGCGGGCTTCGGGGGCGGGGGGGCCTCTTTGGCCGAGCGTTTGATCCTCTCCTCTAGCATGCTGAGGTCCTTCTCCGACAGCTGGGGGGAGAGAGAGAGAGGAGCGCGCCCTGAGGCTTGGTATTTACAATGCATGGCCACTGCCTTTTTTTAGTATAGCCCCGCTAGCGTTGTGCCAGACACCCTTTCGGAAGAAGGGCGAAGACCACTCGAGAATATGGTTAGTAATTGGTCCTTAGAAAAAGGGTCATTAAAACAGGTTTCTTACACTTTTGGAATTGCAGACTTTTTTTGAACTTGCAAAGAGTCCTCTCTCGACCTTTGCTGAATGAACGTTTTTTTAATAGATTGCATTTATAATTTGTAGTGGCAACTGCTATAATGGAAACGTAAGGCACACCAAGGGTTGTGGTGAGGTGCTGATCACTGGAGGTAAACTAAAAAGTAGAAAGAAAGTGCCTCAACTGCTCTGCAGGCATATTTAATTAACCCTGCAGTTGTTTCTCAGAACCGCAATATACTGGTTTGAACAAAGACCTTTCCACTGGCCAAAGATTTGCTACCAACACAAATGAAACTCAAGTATTGCATTGGCATTTGATGTGGCTTTTTTGCACTTTTATAATGCAAATTAGTTTTTCTTGGCTTACGTTGCCGATGAGCTTGTAGACCTGCTCGCCGCACACGTTGTAGACGACCACAATGGTGTTCAATGCCGCGTTGCGAACCATCGTGTCCCTGTCGCCGATGTGTACGGCGATCTCCTTCAGTGCTTTGGCGGGCGTTGGCTGGCAGACTGACACGCCGCACAGAGTGATGAGGCAGCCCAGCTCCTCCAAACACTCTTGGAAAAAAAACCAAACAGAAAAAAAACATACATTATAGTCAATAGAGAGGTGGATTTGAGGTTGAAGTTTGTCACATTTTAATGGCTGCAAATTACGGGGAGAAATACCCTGCAGGAGAACAAGACATTAAGCAACACAGACACACACTCGGGAAATTACAGTTCGAGTGCCTTAGATAAAGAGACATTAAACCTCTTCCATTTATTCAACACGCCGTCCTCTCCAAGACCATTTCTTTAGGGAGGTCACTCTCACCAGATCGCTGCTTGGAGTTCTTGGACTTGGTTCCATCCATGACGAGGGGAAAGAGCCTGCTGGCCGGGTAGACCCTGCACAGGATGGCCATGATGGAGCGCACGTCCTTCCTCACCACGTCCTTGGACTCTCCCATCTTCAACACACACGTGAAGCAAGACACACAAGGTCAAGGAAAAAAAACATACCAGATCGAAGGTTGAGGGTGGGGAGGAGGTGTTCAGATGGCCCCTGTGCACATTGTGTGTCACCATGGAGATTCGGGATGGGCTTGCGGCCGCCACTGCAGCCGAATGCAACCCCATCGACAGTGCAACTCATCATTACACACACCACACATACACATACACCAGAGTGGAGGGAGTGCACGCACCTTAAGGATGAGATAGGGGACGAAGGCGTTGGCCTCCAGCTCGCTGAGGTGGTAGTCCTGCTGACTGAGCGAGAGGAAGAGGAGCTTGACGAGTTCCAGGGCCTTCATCAGCACACTGGTGTTGGTGTCGAAGAAGCGCAGCGTGAACCACTTGAGGACCAGGTCCAGGCAGGACACCATGGAGGCCATCTCCGCTTCCAAATTCTTATGCACACGCACACACGTAAATGTAATTAAAAGTAAAGCAGACCATAGCTTACAGCTTCAGAAATGCAAATATGTGGTCACTTTTCTAGTTTTACTCATCAGTCGAAGCAAACCAATTTAAAAACATCCCTTTGGGTTATAAAATATCACAACATTCATTAAAAATACATTCCTAGAAGTTTCTATACAATCATCCACAAACAAAACCAATATACTAGATCAAGTAGTGTAATAACAATTCTACTGATAATAATAAATTGACATGTGCTCTTTGGGAAGGAGTGTGGGTCAGATGGCCCCTGTGCACATGTTGTGTCCCCAGCGAGGGTCGGCTGGGGTGCGGCCGCCACTGCAGCCTGCGCCCCAACATAGCAGTGCAACTCATCACTCTCACACTCCTTCTCTTCACGCCAAAAATGGCTCATTTGCATACGGCGGGTTCCCACCTCGATCATGGCATTGATTGCCTTGATGTGGCGCTGGAAGTCTGTGTGGAAGAGCTCCTCCTGCAGCCACTTGGACACACAGGGCGTCATCTGGCTCCTCAGCTGCTCCACATACTCGTCCCGTGGGGATGAGAAGTTCCACTTCAGCACCTGACGGCCACATTGGGTGCAGTATTGTTACACAACACACACACACACCCACACCCACACCCACACCACACACACACACACACACACACCTTTAGGCTTTTCTCATCTTTGGCCCGCTGCTCCTTCCTATTGGGGACCAGGATGAAGAGGGGCCCTGAGTGGTCCTCCTCCTCTTTGGCCTTTACGGGGGGCTTCTTCCCCACTGTGGCACTCTACAAGAAGGTGGTGACACAAGCAAAGTCAAGAGTACAACCAAAAATAAAAAGAATGCAAAGAAAAGTCTGCAGTTTTGACAGTTGAAACATTTCTACGCAACCGCAACGGTTTATAAAAATGCACAACACCGGTGAGTGACCTAGCAGACCTAGCACCCCTACACGTGTCCTTGGAGAAATGTATAAATATAGTGATCACGCCAGTGCCTCTCCCAGAATACATTGTGCCCTGGCCAGGCGTAAGGTACCCGTCTGTGGTTCTTTGCTCGGGAGGAGCTGGGAGCTTTGCTGCCAGTGGACTCGAGGCTGGAGTTCAAGCTGCTGCTGCTGCTGGAGTTCAGATCCTGAGACCTCCGCTAACCAAAACAACAGCAAGGCTCAACAGTGAGCAAAACCCTGGGACTGCCGTTTCTCCCTCTCTTCTCCCCCCCCCCCCCCAAATACACATGCCCCCGACCCCCCCCACGAACCCATGAACTTTGCGGACAGAGAAACTCACTTTTCCTCCTTTGGGTGCAGAGGCTGCTTTTGTGTTCTTGGCATCGATTCTGTCCTCAATGATTTCAGAATTTGAGCAGGCGGTGGAAGCCACTTCAGTGGAGACTGGTGGCATAGAGAAGTGCAAAAACATCATCAAATCTCTGAGTTAACACAGACAAATCACTTTGGGTTTGGGAGAGATTTGGCACATCCCACTGCTTTGTTGGCAAAACGGAAAAACTAAAGTACCACACCTGCGGCTGGCTTGGCAGCAGCAGCAGCACTGGCGGGAGCTTTGGGTTTGGCTGGTTGGGCGGCCCTGGCTTTGTCCAGCAGGGCTGTCACCTGGTCCTTAGACGCAGGCTAAACAGAGACAGAGCAGTTGGACAACGAAAAAGGGTTTTATTATTTTTTCTAGGTTTATTTATTGGAAGAAAGGAGACACCATCGAGACTCCCCCAAGTGGAGTGCCATCTTTCCTCAAACGTGTCTCAAGAGTCCCCGCATGTCCCTGCCTACCTTGAGTTTTCCTGCAGCCTTGTTCATCTTGTCGAAGCCCAGGTGAGTCATGAAAACGGGCAAGGCGTCCTGGGCTTTCTTGCGCACGTCTGCGTTGCGGTCCTCCAGACACGCGTACAGCGGGCCGAGGCACAGCGTGAGGTCAGAGGGCACCGTGCGCAGCGTGGCCAGACGCTCCGTCAGCCAGTCTATCAACTGGATGGAGGAAATGTCAGGGATTTTCTTTAGTGCGGGTGCAATTCACAATGACAGGAGCAACACTAATCAGTGACAATGCAGAACTATATTGTAAAAAAGTCAACAAAGAAGGTGCACGGTCTCACCTCCTGTTTGAGGAAGTGGTTGTCCTTCTTCAGCTCCTCGGAGAGATCCTCCCCCTCCAGCCACTCCTTCATCCCCGTCTGCTCTGCCCAGGCGCTCAGGGTGGCCAGGGCGGCGGCACGGACCATGTTCTGGAGATCAGGTCACGAGTGGCACCATGAGAGACCCCATAAATGCTCTCCCCTAGTGTTGGTGTTGTGGTTGCGTAAGAGCAGCAGTGTGTACTGATGGCTGGCTGTACCTTGCCGTCTCCCAGGACGGTGATGACCGGTAAGCCCAGGGCCTTGACATGCAGCTTAAGGCCAGGACCCATGGCCGTGGCCAACTGCTGCAGGATGGACAGCGTCTGTTGGACCTGGTCAAAATAATACACAGTAAAGCGCTTGTGTCCATATAGCGTTTTTCTTCCACTGGAAGAACAGCAATGGAAAAAAAATACATACAATGCTGAATGCATTTTGTTACACACATACACACACACCAGGGTTCCTACAGGTCTCTTCAAGTCAAATTCAAGTCTTTTTAAGACCATTTATATCAAAACTTAATACCTATTTCTCGGCCCATTTCACAGCCCTACCGGCAAAGAAAAATGAAATCCTTGAATTTCAGAGTATTCGTTTATTCAACAAGTCCATTTATTCTTTCAAGTCACTCCTCAAAACTCACATTTTTAAAATCGCCTACTTCATATGATTTGTTTTTCTTCTTGAGCCCTTCTCCTTGTTCCTTTATTTTTTGTTCTGAAGCGCATTGGGTCCTAGAAATGCGCTATACAAGACTGATTTATTATTATCATTATTATTATTATTATTATTATTATTATAGCAGTACTCCTGGGCCCAGTTTCCCGAAAGCGTCGTTAGCCTAAGTGGTTCGTTAAGTTCGTCGTACGACCATCAGACAGTTTTCACACCGTTTCCCGAAAGCATCGTTGCGTAACGACCGTCGTTAAGATGCTCGTAGCTAACGAGAGCTCCAGGGGTACTCGTAGCGCTACGAGCGTCTTAACACATCCAATACCACTGAGTGTCCAGCTGGTGACGCTGAAGTTACGATAGGCTATACAGCTTAGTCTATGTTATACCATGGTCTGGTGAATACTCCATTCTGATTGGCTGAAGATTATAGAGCGGAGCTCTATAATCTTATCTTTGATGTACACCTAGGAAAGACGTTGACGCTATGAAGACGCTATGGCCACGTTGCTTGGCAACGCCTGCATACGGGAGATATGAAATAGTCCGCGCGACTTATAACAATAAAAAAACCCTCACGATTGTAACTCTAAAACACATTAAAGTATTATTAATTGATTAAATATTAACAGAAATAAATGGACGACGCGGAGGCGTGAACCGCGGAGGACGGTTCTGTTAATGGACACCTCGAAGGGCATTATCCCGCTTATACCATGGTCACTTACGAAATAAATAAATAATTAATCAATCAATAATACTTTAATGTGTTTTAGAGTTAAAATCGTGAGGTTTAATTTTTTTTTTTACAAGTCGAGCAGACTATTTAATATCTCCCGTATGCAGGCGTTGCCTGCAACGTGGACATAGCGTCTTCATAGCGTCAACGTCTTTCATAGGCGTACTTTTCAACCTACACCCTCCAGCCAATCAGAATCGAGTATTCACCCAGACCACGGTATAATATGTATTTCAGCACCGTGTCAGTGGACAGGTTACAAGGCTACGATCGATCGTTAGATCTGTGCACGCGCGTTCATGTTAAGAGGAGTTTCGGGAAACGCACGGAAAAAAATAACGATCGTTCGAAAGATGATTCGTAAGATGGCTCGTAAGATGGATCGTACATCGTTATCGGGAAACTGGGCCCTGTACAGGTTAAATACAAATAAAATAAAAATGATTCACACTCCAGAACAGAAGGTGGCGGTAATGCACCAATAAGCTGGATGAAATGAAGAAAACAGCGCCCAACACAAACACAGACCACAAACAACAAGTGTGGAGTGTGAATCAGTCAGTGTTCGGAGAATTTTCCCCGGGGCTGCGTTGCGTTCTCAGTTATTGGCTCTTTTCATTTACTCTGTTTAGGTAATTGCACTATATGTACCATTGCTACTATGACAACTGAATTTCCCTTTGAGGATCAATAAAGTTCGTATCCATCTATCTATATTTACGTTATTTGATCAAAATAATTGTGGTTGACAAATGAAACTTGATGAGGAATGCGATACAGATAAGTTACATACAGCACAATTTTTAAGACCCAGATATCAAAATTCAAGACTTAAGGTATTATTTCCAAATTCAATGCTTTTAAGACCCCACGGGAACCCTGACACACACACACACACACACACACACACACACACACACACACACACACACACACACACACACACACACACACACACACACACACACACACACACACACACACACACACACACACACACACACACACCTTCGCTTGGTGACCTGTGCTGTACGTACCAGGATCTTATTAGAGTCCCCCAGGCGGGCCTTGAGCGCCAGCGGCAGGTCTCCCAGCGCAGGCTTAATGAACTTGGCCTCCGAGATGACGGCCGCCACCTCATCCAGACCCTCCTTCCGGATCTTCCAGTTTTTATCCCCGATCTTGGCCACCATGTCCCCAGTGATCTTCTCACTGCACAAAAAACCACCCAAGAGACCACCCCCAAAAAAGGTTCAAACCACAACCACCAATTGATGATCAGGCACACAAGCCTACAATGAGGTGGAAGGCTGTCGAAAGGTCACCTGATGTCTGTGCGGGGGAGCAAATCCACCACGTCGGCCGCAGCCTCGTCGTTTTCCTGCTCCTCTGCCGCCCCTTTCTTCTCCTCCTCATGCTCCTTCCTGCTGGAGGCACGGGAGGGAGCGGGCGCGCTCTGACCATGCATCTGAAAGGGGAGCGGGGGAATGTGGGGATGCCCACAAATTGATTTTAGACAACATCCCAGACTCTCTCTCGCACAAGCCCTCTCCCCCTCTCTTTAAAAGTATTTCCATCTGTCGCAAACACCCACCTTCTGGAACTCTGCATCTATCTGAGAGAGCAAGGCGGCCTTCTCGTCCTCAAAGAACATGCGCAGCGGAGTGCCCATGTACAGGTACATCACACCGAGCAGGCAGATGGCTGCCGTCCGCACAGCCTGTGGTGGGGAAACGCCACACGGGTCAATGGCATCCCAGACAAGTGAATTAGATTGAACTGGGACCACTTGACGTCCATTATGAGACGGCAGTGAATATAGGACTGTGATAATAACGTGATAATGTACAAAACACTCACGGGATTTGTGGCTCCCAAAGCAGTCTTGACATTGTTGATGAAAGCCTTGACGTTGACGCTAAGGAGACAAGGAGGTGCTTATTTCGTATGAAATTACAAAATGGGACGGAAAGCAGTGGGAACACAACAGACAATACAATCACCACCTTCAAGAGAGAGTGCAACATTTACCCTTTAAAACCAAACTCTTTTATAGCGTTGGTCAGCCAGTTTAGAGTCTCCGCTTGATTCTTGGGATTCTTCTGGTTAAAGGCTATTGAAACGACCTATGAACAAGGCAGGCATGAGAGGAGTGTTAAAAGAAGGGAAACATGAACGTGATTAAAAGGACAGCTTTTGTCAATATGAGCTGGTTTGCTGTGTAACGCTACCTGCTCGGCAGTCCAGGGAAGGGAGCAAGCCTCGCCGATGGCGGTGAGGGCGTCCTTGGCCTTCCCTCCGCACTTGACGTCTCCCACCTTGTCTACCAGAGCCTCCAGGACCACAGAGGCCGACGTCTGGGAGAAACGCCCCCGCCGGGCCACCGCCGCCACAACCTGCAGCTTCAACTGCATCACCTGGGAGGGGGGAGAAGAACGGTTTACAGTGCTTACCAAATAATCTATTTTATTTGAAACACTGCGGTAAAAATGTATTGCATCAAGCCTCGTCTCCAAGATGAAAGTCAAATTTTCAAGCAATCGTAAAGGATTTTACTACATATAAAAATGTAAGGCAGCCGCTCTGCTGTGTCGGCATGGCAACCAAACTCATGGCTACTGCAGTGACAGCTGTGATGCTCGAAAGCGACACTAATATGGAAAATGCCATAGGAAGGGGAAGAAGAATGCATGTTGCATACGGCAGCACAGTTCTTATAATAAACCCACGATCGATTGGAGGCGATGTCCACAGGACCAGACGCCGGTCACAATTGAATTTACCACTCTTTAAAATAGACATATGGCTGGAGTACTTGGAAAGTGACTCAATACTGCATGTGTATAATGTGTGGAAGGAACACACACACAACACGTGCACAAACACGTCCTGAAAACCACAATTCATCTCCTGTCGAAAGAGAGTTCTGGTGTCTCAAGCAGACAATCAACGACCTTCTGGCAAAAGGAAGAGTATTGAATGACAGGGAGAGGAGATTTGAGTCCATGCGTGTGATGAATAGCTTCCACCTGAAAGCTCAGAAATCCAGAGATAAAGGAGGCACAGATGATAAAAGAAAGAGGAGCTGGAGAAAAGCAGAGCAAGTTCCAAGTGGGGTCTGGACGCCGTCAAAGAGAAGGATTTGATTGCCTAGCTCAGAGAGCGCTTGGAGACTTTCAAGTAAAGCAAGTCAATGCAATCTTTATTTTTAGACATTAAATGGCACTGCTCCGCCAAAGTAAGCAGCATAGCAAGTCAAAATTAGAAAATGTGCAATATCAGAAATGGTGAAATAATCCGTGTATTAGGAACATTAAAAACAAAATCTGTTCAAACAATTGCAACAATGATTGACAGAAAATATTGCCATGTTAACAAACATTTCTCGTATTTGATTATTTTTCCATAAGGGGTGAGGGCGAATAAGCAGAATATAAATGGTGTGGGCATCTAGCCTAGAACTCTAGACACCCCCTAGCGGCAGCAAATGTATTTGGCAGCTAGGTAGGTCTAGCACGGCTCCGTCGGCTTTTTGGTGCTGGAAACACAAAGTATGTCAGACCAATCACAGCGTGAGGGGCGGAGTCGGAAGCCGGGCTACCATGACGACAGAGTTGCGACGGTTCCGTGTTAGAGGTAAACAATGGCTGCTGCTGCTGGCAAACGGCTGTCTTTCGAGTCGGCTTTGGCCGCGACTCTTCAAGACTTGAAGTTAACATTTTATTTGAGAAAAGAACGGCACTATAGTCTTTCATCGAAAATAAATATTTATTCTGAGTTTTGATTAATTACGTAGTCAGAGCGACGGCTCTGACTACGTCACCTTCTTCGTTGCTCTGATTGGTTGTAGCGCTATCCTATTGCGTGCAGAGGGAACTTGAAAGACAACCGTTTATCCCGCCCACACTGCCAATGGAGCTGAGCCAGACCTTACATCTTTCTGATGTGGGTCTGGCTTGCCAGGCTAGTGGGCATCAGTATTTGGCAAAAGTCAAAACCCTATGTTCCTCTAGACGCACAGGCAACTTTTCAGTCTTTCACAGGGCTGTAAATAAATACATTTAATTTTATGTATTTATGCAGTCGCCCTTCTTTGTTGAACCACTGCCATTGCCCAATTAAAAAAAAAAAAAGAAAAAGAAACCCGGGCACACATTTGATTACCTGAAAGTTGGTCTCTTTCCAGCCTGGTTTCTTGGCCAGCATTCGGACCAAAGCCTGGCAGGGCATCTCATCGCTATCCATACACTCCACGGCCTAGAAGGGAAATGGGTCATGGTCAAGTTATAAAATGCTTTGTTTTCCTGTTGATGACCCAAGCTGTTTAAGACAAAGCAAGCACAATTGGGCCAAACATAATTTTTCAATTCCGTGGAAACCAGTTCCGTACTATGAGAACATGATCAGAAGCCATAATGTGGGCATGGCTACAGCAGCGTTCCCATCTGTTGCACATCCAAGATATTTATGCGTTTAGAATTTAGTGGCATCTAGTGGAACGGAAAAATTATTATGTTATATGTAAGGAATAAGCCACGATTATTGCACGACGCGGGGGCTAAGAAGTGGATCCCGCTCATACCACTTACGAATCAATAGAAATATAAGTGTGTTGATTCATATTTTGGGATTATTCTGTCACGAAAGTACAACCTGGCTCGCACTACTTTGTGTGTGGCTGTAAACAAATGACAAATGATCTGAGAAATATATGGGTCTGACTAATGCCTGGATCTGAAAAAATGCCCAATATCAGTTAACATGATTCATATGGAATGCAGACGTTACCTTATTACTCCAGTAAATAGAGACGATCTTAGTAACGACATGGCAACGTTACCTTATTACTCCAGTAAATACAGACGATCTTAGTAACGACAAGGCAACGTTAACTTATTACTCCAGTCAATAGAGACAATCTTAGTAACGACCTGGCAACGTTACCTTATTACTCCAGTAAATAGAGACGACCTTAGTAACGACAAGGCAACGTTAACTTATTACTCCAGTCAATAGAGACATTCTTAGTAACGACAAGGCAACATTACCTTATTACTCCAGTAAATAGAGACGATCTTAGTAACGACAAGGCAACATTACCTTATTACTCCAGTAAATAGAGACGATCTTAGTAACGACAAGGCAACGTTAACTTATTACTCCAGTCAATAGAGACGATCTTAGTAAAAACATGGCAAAGGGGAAGATTTCTAAACGAGAGTCCGGTCCAAGTTGACAGTTACTAACGTTTCGTTTAGCACATTAATTTTTAGACCGGTGATTAGACGATCATGTCATAGCCGTGTATGTTATCGAAAATTAATCCACACCTCTCCAGCCAATCAGAATCGAGTATTCACCTGGGCCATGGCATAATTAGTGTATAATCCATGAAAATAAGAATCAGTTTCATTACCTTAGAATGTCCATACACCTTTATATCCATCTCATAGGGAGTAGGTCACCATGTTGTACCGGCAGGTTAAAGCGCAATTAAACCGGATACGTCTCATGCTTCAAAATGTTTCCATTCAATGGGTATAACATTAGAGTCGCTGTTTAGAAGTGTATCCGGCTAGCACTACAACAGTAAACTGCAGTAAAACTGCACAGCTAGCGGAGCTGTGAATGCAACACAGACTGTATAAAATATGTGTACCTTGGTGGAAACTATCCTAGAGTTAAACAATGTTTTTGGGCATTTCTTGCAACCTTACAGGCCACTGTAGCTTCTCCTATCTCACTGGAAAGGGAGAGGTATTCAGTTGGTTGCAATGTGCAACTCCACTGCTAGATGCCGACACACTGCACCTTTAAGACACCATTTTGAACAATACATAACATCACGCGAACACCAAACAAAAACTACCATACGGTAGTTTTTTTAACCACACACACACGCATGATCAACTGACCTTGAGGAACTCTTCCATGCTGGCCAGCCTTTCCTTCCAGTTGCCACTGTCCAGCTGCTGCATACAGAGGGCCGGGAGAACAGCTGCAGCCCTCTCCTCACACACCTCCACCTGGTGGAAAAACAGAAGTTTTAGAACCAAATGCTGCTCATCTTAAACCCATATGAGTGGTCTGGTAGGTGCTCTCACTCACAGAGAGCTCCGTCTCAACTGCTTTTGTCTCCACTGCCTTTTTTTTCTTCCCCCCGTCTGAGCGTTGCAAACTGGCTGCAGCCTTGGCTTTCTTAGGAACCCCAGCAGCCTATGAAGATGAATTAATTTGAAAAGGTAAGCAAATAGTCACTTCAAAAAAGAAATGTATATTGAGGATTATTATTAGTTGTATGGCGGTATTGATAATATTCATAGACTTTTACTAAAACATATACTGTATATATTTTACGATATGAGGTCACAAGGACACAAACATTTCGGCAATGCCACACTTTAACTTCATATATCTGGCTATTGCAATGAAATATAATATCAATACCTTTGTTTCTCAAACATCAAGCAATTCCTGTGTTGCAATTGACATGGTGTTAGCCTGACTGGCGTGAATTAGCTCTACCGTTGGTCATGGAGGTTCCCATAACTGGTAGGTTGTTTACCTTGGCTGGAGGAGCCTTTTTGGTCGGTCCAGCAGGCTTGGCTGGAGCCTGTGGAGCTGGCTGTGCATTAGAAACAGACTTCTCTTTCACTTCTCCCGCCTTCCTAGTCCCGGCCAGTTGGATCTTGTCAGCATTCTCTTTGATCTGAAGGAGAAACAAAATAGGTTGAGCTCAGGACAAAAAGACACAGATGGACAGAATTTAAAAAATTAAAATAAAAACGTGAATGTTAGACATGCGTTTGGCACCAGGAGAACACGAAATTGCTGAACAAAAAGAGCAAAATATGTTGTGCATTTTTATATAGTGTAGTACGAGTATTCAAAAGTTTCATACACAAGAAGCTAAATGAAAGTGTTTCAGGAGCAGACTTTTTGAAAATATAAAATGTACCTTATCGAGCTTGGCTTTGTCAACGTCAGCCAGGAAGGGGTTGACTGCTCTCTCTCCGACGACTTTCATTATCGTTGCCAGAACTTCAAAAGAAGCATCTCGCACTTCAGGGGCTGAATCATTCACTTGCTGCCGGGAGAGACGAGATGCAACCCAGACAGAGCAACATCAATTTCCACCAAGTCCCAAGACAATACTTGGAAACCCTTTTGATACATCACAACGAACGAACACAAATGTAATATCTTTAAACCGTGAGAGCGCTTTAAAAAGACACACTAATCAAGGCATTGGTGGTGAACCTTGAGCAAGGCGATACAGATGGGTTTGACCAGGGTCTTGGGCAGGCTCCCAGGGGCTGAGATGCGGATGCTTCTGGCCAGGAACAAGGAGGCCTGCTGCTTTATGGAGGGGTTTTTGCTGTCCATTACTGCAAGAACATCCTCACTCATGCTTTGGAGAGTGGTCTGGGGGAGATGCACAATTGTGATGCAAATGAATGCAAAAACTAACAAAAAATGCAATTGATTTAATCAACCGTAGATGGAGGAATCGTTTCCCCATATCATCTTCACAGGTAATCCTGATAATGGATCATTACATTAAAGTTATGCAAAAATTACAGCTGATGTGTTACATAAGTCTTTAGTTTAAGCATTGAGAGCAAGTTTATATGGGGTCAATGCTACACCTTAGAAACAGCAATTTGGAGGACAATTGATTTCTTTAAAACAATGTATGAGCTGTGCACTAGCTGCACCAGAAGGAATAGCATTGTGAGCACCCAATTAGCTAGTGCCTTTAGATCAATATCTACAGATCGCAACAAATTACTTTGAGGAATTGGATAGACTGAACAGAAAAGCTGGCATGAGTGGCGCATCAGACTTACGGTGAGAAACACAGCGTCGATGGCTTCCTGTAGAGTCTGTACCACATGAGGCTTCTTCTCCTTAAATTTTTCCAATATCGTGGACACCACCTTGAAGGTTGGAACAAAATAATCACTGACAGCCTATTGGTCGTACCGTCACATTAGCAGCTGTGCCATAGGGCAGAGCATACAGACATTTATATTCATTAAATGTAACTTGCTTGCCTGATGGAAATGCATGAACAGCAATAAAGGCTGCACGTTACCTGTACTCTATATAGACATAAATAGGGTGACATTCATTTGTATTATAGACCTAATACACAGACCATACATCGGCATATACTTGTGACTTTAATTTGGGCCTTGTTATTTAGCCATTTACAAGGAAACAATTCATGTTCCACATTTTTCTGAAGGAAGAAATGTGGTGTCCGTTACATCCCCTACTTATGAATATAAAGGGTCCTTATTGAGTCCTGATTATTCATGAGAACTTACTAGACAAGCGTATGGCCCAAACTTCTTCCTGAGACCGGATGCGATTCCAGCTAGGCACTTAGCAGCCAGAGACACCAAGATCACATTGGAGTCTTTAGCTATGACCTACACAAGGAAAATGTATGGTTTATAAAAGGGCAATGGAAGCAACAACCCCTCAGCATCGCATGATTTATTACATGTGCAGTACCTTCTTCAGTGCACGGACTACATCCCCATACTCTCCTGCCTCTAGCTTGGGGTTCTTAGCAAGTGTCTCCAAAGCATCCAGGGCTTCTTTCCGTTCCTGCCACTTTTTGGCTTCCTGTCAAGAAACGCAAGAGGTTCATACAAACGCCTCAGCCACATGCAGGGTTAAAGGTCTCTCCACGGGGGAACTGAAAAGCTTACGATCTTCTCATAGAAGTCTTTTGGGAGTTTAGAGAGGATTTCCACTGGATCAAGGAGTTCGTAGGGGTCCACCTGTGGGTCAGTTGGGTCCTCAGCCTCTCCTAAAACAGAACACATCAGATGATACAGATTGAGTATTAAACCTTGGGTCGATCACATTTACCTTAGAATTCAGCTTGTATATTCATGATTAAAAAGCATACCATTGATTTGCATATCATCAGCCTCGTCTACTGGAGATTGCGCCTGCTGCTGCTGCTGCTGCTGCTGCTGCTGCTGCTGCTGCTGCTGCTGCTGCTGCTGCTGCTGGGAGCGGAGGAAGCGGCTCTGTCTGGGGGCTCCTGGGGCTACCTTGCCCCACTCCTCCTCCAACTCCTTCAGCTGTGAACAGAAACATTGCACATCAGTGCCAAAGATAGACTTCATATGCATAGACGTAGGCATTCACATGGGACGAAAAGGTATGTTTGGTATCAACTATGGTATCACCTTTAAAAAAATATTAAACCTACAATAATTCAGTGTGATTATATTTGGAATCATTCAATTATACAAACTGGTATTACAAACATGCAACATATATATACCAGGCTATGCTTTGATGTATTAAACCGCTTTACAGCTGTTATAGTAAAAAACAACTATGCTTTCCCAAAACAAATCAGATGTTACAAAATAAATACAAAAAGCACTGACCTGTACAGCATTGATGTTCTGAAGTGAAGGCCGCAATGCATCTCTGATCCATCTGTAGACTTCTACAGCCAACAGCCTTGCTTCGTCTCGCACAGCCTTATCTCTGGACTCAAACAGCTTCGGCAAAACCTTAACGATGGGCTTCACCGTTACCGCTTTGGCTCCAAATTCGCTAGAGTAGAGCAGAGATAAAGATCCCATTGACGAAAAACCCCCCCACAAGATTTCATTAGTTTTCTAATAAAACTATAATTTGCTGCTCAAACGGCGGTCCCCTCAGGCTCACCAGAGTGATTTCCGAACGGTTTCCACACAGGCCTGGACAATTTTGGGATTCTTGTTGTCAAGGCCCTTGATGAGCTCCTCCTGAACGGCATCCGCCTTCTCAATCTCGACGTACATGAGGCAGATGTCAGAGCCAAGCTCTCTGGCCCGGGCCTTGGCCTGGTTAAACACCTTCAGCACAACGCCGCTCACCACCTCACCCACCGTCCTATGGGGGAACATGGAAAGAGGATGAAGCGCATCACGACCACAAATAAAACCACAATAGGAGAACACTATAACAAGTTAATTATAGTGATCATCAAATGAGTACCTAGTGGCTATATGTGCATTCTCCACAAAAGCCAAGGCAGCCTCCAGTCCTTTAAGCTGGGCCACAGCGTTGGACTCGGTCACAAACTTCTTGATAAGTCCCAAGAACTTCCCCCATTCTGGGCTCTTCTCGTCTGGGATCCGTTGGAAGTGTTTGAGGGCTTCCTCGTAGCCAGTGAGCCTAGCTTTCCATACCTGGACAACACGTTACATTAATTGGTATACTTTTTAGGTGTAGCTTTCCATACCTGGACAACACTTTCCATACCTGGACAACACGTTACATCAATTGGTATACTTTTTAGGTGTAGCTTTCCATACCTGGACAACACGTTACATCAATTGGTATACTTTTTAGGTGTGTGTGTGTGTGTGTGGCATGTCAAACGTTTACCTTGTGTTCACATTTCTTGTCGATGGGCAACTTCATCCACTCGCCATCATCATCCATGGTTGTTGACTTCGCAAGTCCGGTGTCACTGTCAAGACACGAGTGGAGCACAGACTTAAATCACGGCGTACGACGTTAACATTAACGGTGGGCTGTAGTAGACGAAGTCATGTTTTACTTTATGTTAGGGTTAGGGCAAGCTTGACGCATCATATCAACCGCGACTAGCTTCATTAGCATAGCAGCCTGCTCTACATTGTGTCAACGTCAGAACTAGCCGTTGCTACTGCTTGTCATTTTTGTAGTTTTCAACCATTTTCTACTTACCAAATTGCTAGTACTTTTCCGTATACGTGTTATCCGTATATGAATAACAGGCACAACGGTGGCTTGTTTTCTTCCTTCACTGATGCGCAACAACACAAAAAAAATCAGACAACCGTATGCAACGCTTTCATTTTAAACTGGCGAGTTTGTAACGCGTGTCGCTGATTGGCTGAGCGGAAAGGCCAATAGCAGGGCTTCACTGGATAATTCAAACACGTTTCCGGTTTCACCACCAATGATAGGAGTGCGGTCCAGTCATGTGACCACGGACTGTTCATCGAAATAACCATAAACGAGAAGGCATTAAAAAAAAGGATTAATAATTAACTTTATTGGATATTTTTTTCAATGGATTTTTAAGTTATTATTACTATTATACAGGTCATGCATTTCTAAATACACGGCGGCAGTTTGGTTTATATAACGTCTGTGTTTGTTTGTGTGCCAATTACCCTCATGAGGGATCTTATGTCCCTTGTGATTATTTAATAAATATATTCCTGGGTGGTAAGTGTGTACCTCCTAGTGGTAAGTGTGTACCTCCTAGTGGTGTTTACCTCCTAGTGGTAAGTGTGTACCTCCTAGTGGTAAGTGTGTACCTCCTAGTGGTGTGTACCTCCTAGTGCTAAGTGTGTACCTCCTAGTGGTGTTTACCTCCTAGTGGTAAGTGTGTACCTCCTAGTGGTGTTTACCTATAGTGGTAAATGTGTACCTCCTAGTGGTAAATGTGTACCTCCTAGTGGTAAGTGTGTACCTCCTAGTGGTGTTTACCTCCTAGTGGTAAATGTGTATACCTCCTAGTGGTAAGTGTGTACCTCCTAGTGGTGTTTACCTCCTAGTGGTAAGTGCTTACATCCTAGTGGTGTTTACCTCCTAGTGGTAAGTGCTTACATCCTAGTGGTAAGTGTTTATGAAAACAAAATGGACCACACGCTCAATGAAATGCAAATGCTGTTTTATATTAAAAGATACCAAAGAGATAATTCACTATACCACACAACATAGCTTGTTAGTACTGCCATGGAAATACATATACAGTCTGTTCATATTTACACATTAAGTGACAACCAAACAAAGAAACCATAAATACCTCTTTTTGTTACCTTTACAACAACTATACTCGACCAATATTTCATAACATAAAAGAACACTATTAAATAACGGGCATCCCTATCATTTACAAAGCTTGGATACAGTGGTTAAAATAATCCAGCAAAATAAAAATGTTCTTCTCCAGTGAGTAAAATTAATACAGGTCAAAACAAGCATAAAATCCCTTTATACAAAAGACAACATAATAAACACAATATCTTCAACAAATGTTTGCTTTCATCGGCCTGGTAAACCTGTACAGTTAGGCAATTCCGCAGAATGTGTGAGGCTGTATTTTGGGATTAGGCTGATTGAATTAGTTTTGATGTGCTATAGGCCCACTACCAATACACTGTCCAAAGACTATAGGTTATAGCTGCCAAGACCCCTTTTTGCTATTGGCCTCAGTGCGTTGTCTAGCAGCGAATCAGCACGTTGCTGAAGGAGTATAACATACTTCAAAATACATGGTCTTGAAATGTATGGTTTGTCAATAGTCATGTCCTTGCACTATTAACAGTAAAATGGCAATAAATGTTAAAACGATGCATATTTACTCTTCCTTGTATTAAATTAACGCTTTATTAAGTTGTCAGTGATATATTTCTAAACTATTACCCCCGATGCTCAATGGTTCCAGATATGCACAGTGTTATACACATAATATACAGAGAGGTGGTGGGTCATGTGTTATACTGTGAGTGTCAGTGGACACTCCATTATACACTTAGAGTTGATATGATGTACTATTCACAAAAATGCTACCATAGAACCTGACGTGCATTTAACAACCCCAGAGTAATATAAATAGAACTGGATAAGAAGAAGGGGGGGGGAGGGGGGGGGGGGGGGGGGGGGGGGGGGGAGTTTGGCACTTAGGCTATACTTCATCGTGGCATCTTCTGCCATTCAGGACAATGAGCAATTTTCCTGAAAAAAAAAAGGCTCTTGCAGTCTTTTCTTTGCCATTTTCATTTAGGATGAATGGACTTCAGCAGTCGACCAGAGGAGCAAAGACGAGATCCATGCTTGGCTCGTCGGGCTCCGAGCACTGAGGGAAAAACTACTCAGTCTGTGGAATAAAGATCCAGTTTTCAGGAAAACAAAACATTCATTAGTAGTGTACTGTAGCTGAAGAAATGAGGGCAGAAATGTGTGAAGCTCTCCCCTTTGGCACTGTCCATAAATATCACTTTTGAATAACTGAGTCTGCGAACACACAGCTCTAACACAACATCCAGGCCATTAAAAAAAAAAAAAAATCAACAAACCCACTCTGAAATATAAAATGTTCATAAATAGAGTTCATAAAGACATGACGACTGACCAGTGGCATGAGAGAGGGTATTTTGTTACATAGTCAAGCAGAATGTTGTTTTAGCATTGTAAAAAAAAAAAAAAAAAGTTCACAAAAATGTAGTTCTACACAAAAAACAGCGTCCCTCGCTTTGAACTTTTGCATCAAAAAAACGGGTCCAGGTATTCCTGTTCACACTCTTCGCTCCATCTACAAGAGTCTTGCGCACATATTCCAGCATACTCATTTATTGTCTGTATTGTTAATTTTGCCATAAATAGATCTGAGTGTATGGATTGCATTTTGTCCATAAATGTATGCATTTATTAGCAAGTGTGCAGGTAGGACGGAGTCCATTCTTCAGAGATAGGTTTTGCCATGATGTGAACTATGGTATTTTTCACGTGGACTATATAAGTTTCCTACATAGCATCAGAATGTGACTATCTAGGTTCTGGTGTACCTATGCATTTGTACCTAACATCTATATAAATCTTTGCATGTATAAGTTGTACCGGATATAAATACGTGTGCGCTTGTTCGTGTTTGTCTGATTCCCATGTATACGGCAGAGATTCTTAAAAAAAGCACATGAAGTAGAAGGGGGGGGGGGGGAGTGGAACGGCTCCACCGCCGCCTCCTCACACTTGGCTCTCGGTGGAAGGCTTGCGTGTGGAGGCCCAGCCGGTGTCAGGCAGGCTGTGCTGGGTGTGGCGCTGCGGGGTGACAGTGGACGGGGTCAGGGTGCTGATGGACGAGCACTCGGACGCCTCCTCCTGCAGGAGCTGCTCCGTCTCGCCGTCGTCCAGCGAGGCGCTGCTGGCCTGCAGGGACACCGTGTCGGTGCGCATGCAGGTGTGCAGGCCGCCGCGGGACGGCTTGATCTGCTTGAGGTCGTCCCAGTAGAGCTCGTCGTTGGACAGGAGACACACGCCCTCCACGATGCGGATCTTCTCCTTGGTGTAGCTGCCGTCCACGCACCCCTAGGGATCAGGGTGTCAGACGTTAGCAGAGTGACACAAAACTCCAGGTAAAAGACGTAGACACAGACAGACTGCAAACCACTCCTGAAGTGCCACCCTCACACACAACCCATGCACTGCAGTTTGATTAAGGCTTCACCACGCTGTGTTGGTCCTCTGGGGTTAGTTCAGTCCAGTGGTTCCTAACCTGGGCAGCTCGACCCCAGCTTGAGGTCACAAGGCCCTCTCAATTTTCAGGCATGTTGAATTAAATAGCAACCTCGTTTACCGATCGCAGCATACGCGGTTACGAGTCTCCATTCAAGTTTAGTACGTCATTGTGACAATGTAGCAAATGTAAGGTAAGGTCACTTGAAGGTTGCAAACCACTGGCGAAGTTGTGCCGTAACACTTTAAACAGTAACCTCACGCATTTGTCTTGACATTTAATGTTTCAAAAAGGCATTTGTTGTGTACGGTCATCGATCACCCAGAAGTGCAATATTTTCACATGCTAAAAAGGCCAACAAATGTGTTAATATTGCACACAAATTAAATCCATAATTTTTATAGAACAGCAATTTTTCCAGCATGCGATGAGAGAATCACAAAGGGTACGAAGCGCTGCAGCAGAGAACACATGGGGGAGGCAGAACAGAACTCAGAAAAGGCCTCAAACCCCTCCATGCAGCGTAGCTACCTCTCCGCAGGACACGTGGGTCAAAAGATAAAGGGAGAGAGGGAGTTGTAAGGATGAGAGAGCTGTGGTGAGGGAGAGAGGCGGGGGGGGGGGGGGGGGGGGGGGGAAGAGAAGGTACAGATTAAGTGTTGGGGCTCTGTGACCGCCGCCTGCATCATAATCTACATTACCCCTCTATCTAGCATCGGAGAGAGACAAACGGTATCGACGTTTGCCTCAGTGGTTACCAGCCGTACGACTGCAACTATATTCCACGAGGCGAGGCTAAGAAACTGTAAATGGATTCACTGTGTGAATCTGTCCAACTGATTCCACTTATTTCAAATGAATACATAAAAATTGAGCATAAGTCTTCCCTTTCATGCACAGAGTGGCATAGTTACCTCCTTCTTATATCGAAGCTGGTTGTAGATTGGAGGCTTTTGCGAGGCCTCGATCTTCACTTCCTGTGTGGAAGTTCTGTATGAGGGATTGCTGTACGTTAGGTTGCTCACCCCTGGGTCAGCAAACTTTGATTTCTTATGCCTGATGGATCCAAAATGTAAATTATTAATACTTAAATAATAATTAAAATAACATAACAAATCCTATATTAAATCTACACAGTTGTAACTTTTGTGTATATGTAGAAAGGGAGACAAGGAAGGAGTGTCAAGGTGCAATCACCTGTAAATGATGAAGGCAGCGATGAGGATGAGAATAGCCAAGATGGTCAATACTCCACCAATCACATAGCTGATGTGAAGCCCTTCCCCTGGGATAGACAACAGATGTTTATTACAGGGTTGTTCCATCAGATTGATTGCCAACAAGACATTAGCATATTCAGATTATGGGTGGTGATTAGTGACCTCTGAACCTTTACTCACCATGAGGAGCTGAAATCACATTGCTTTGCAGGCATCCTTCAACATTGAGGTTCTTGCCGGTACAGCTGAAACACACAGAATTCACATTGAATCAAATACAACCGGCGAATTGAAATGTTGAAATCAAAATAGCTAATGATGTGAGAGCTTAAGTTTTGTGGAGTATCACAACTGCTATTCCAATGGGGGAAAAAAAAGAAACGAAACATACTTCACAAGCGCCGGCCCATTCTGTGGTGTGTCTGTAGCTGCCTTGGGGAGTTTCGACGCAGGGGTGCTAGAGCCCCCTCTAGTGGGTGAAGTGGGGACATAGCCTGAGACTGATCAGACACATGCAAGTCAGCACTTGAATTCAATAAGCATACAAATATTAAAACCAAATACTTTCTCACACGCACACGCATGTGACTTACTCGTGGAGCAGGGTCTGCCGTCTGGCTCATCAGGGCAGGCACACACAAAGCTGTTAGTCTTGGCAAAGCAGAGATGTGTGCAGCCTCCATTGTTCGCACCACAGAGGTTGGACCCTGAGGACAAATATTAACCATTCATTCCTATGCCTCTGTACCAGTGGACACCCCCTTTGAGCCACTGCCATGTCTCCAAAACAATCAAAGCTAACATTTTGCACAGCATCTGCAGTTGCCCCCTCATCCTTTTCAACACACACACACACACACACACACACACACACACACACACACACACACACACACACACACACACACACACACACACACACACACACACACACACACACACACACACACACACACACACACACACACACAGGGTCTCTTTCCACGGCCAGGTTTATTACTTGGTGGATGACGTCATCCTCCTGGCGACTGGAGCCGTTTTAAGGCTGGGGGGGGGGAGAGGGGAAGAAAATGTCCACCTTTTCCTTACCTGTCTGTCTGTTAGGGGACACCACTATGATGTCCATGAGACCTTCCACGTTGGCCAGCACCGTTTCCTTGCTGCGGCCAGCGTGTTTGTCCACGCGCTGGATGGACTTGGTCTGCCAGTCCGTCCAGTAGATCCAGCGGTCTTGCTGCGAGAGTCGGGAGAAAGCGATTAGAGGGGAGGACACCGGCTTCGGCTGGAGAAACGGGGAGAGGAAGAAAGAGAGAAAGAAAGAAAGAGGGAGAGGAAGAAAGAGAGAAAGAAAGAAAGAAAGAAAGAAAGAAAGAAAGAAAGAAAGACAATGAAATAAAGAAAAAAGAAAGAAAGAATAAAAGAAAGAAAGAAAGAAAGAAAGAAAGAAAGAAAGAAAGAAAGAAAGAAAGAAAGAAAGAAAGAAAGAAAGAAAGAAAGAAAGAAAGAAAGAAAGAAAGAAAGAAAGAAAGAAAGGGAAAGGAGAAACACAGACAAGGAGCCGGGGGGAACAAGGAAGAAGAAAGGGAAAGAGAAGGGGGGGGGGGGGGGGACAAAAGAAGGGAAGAAAAATGAAGGTCAGAGATGGAAAGGAAGAAGAAGGAATGGTTACGTTGAATGAGCACTCAGTAGGAGTCAAGGTGGGCACAACAAAGTGGGAGTCACAACGCGGAGGCTGAATGAGTGGAGGAGCGAGGAGCGTGAGTGGAGCACATGAGAGGGTGGGAGGAGTCAACCGAGAGAGCGACAGCCCGGTGAGAAGGGAGGGGGAGGGTACCTGCGTGAGGGCAAAGGGGTGCGAGACGGGGCTGACAAGGATCTGACGCAGCTTGCCGTTTAGGTCTGAACTCTCGATCCGGTCCAGATGGGCATCCACCCAGAAGATTCTGGCACAGAGAAACACCACCGTTGTAATCACACCGTTTTAAAAAGACTTTTAAAAGAAAAATCTGATCCCTTCATTCTGAGCCAACCAGTCACGGACCTCCGTGTGTCGTAGTCTAAGGTGAGTCCGTTGGGCCAGCCCAGGTCAGTGTTGATGAGGACCTTGCGGTCCGAGCCATCCAGGTGGGAGCGCTCGATCTTGGCGATATGTCCCCAGTCTGTCCAGAACAAATACCTGGAAGGAGAGAGCGAATGAGAGAAGGAAGAGAACTAGATGGTTGAACCAATAAAGTCAAACTCATTTATTTTATTTATTTATTTTTTATTTTCCACCCTCTACTTCATGTTTTTTTTTAAATATTTTAATTAATGTATGTTGTTGTTGTGCAGCGGTTGGGTGGGGTGGAAAGGTGGATGGGGAAAAGGAAATATTTAAAATGGTGACCTATAAACTCAGCATAAAAACTATATATATAAAAAAACAGACAGTTAGCTGCATGCATGCATGCATTTGTACTGTTAATACAGGACCCCTTGCAAAAAAATAAAAATAAAAATTGCACTGAGCGAGCCTGTCTCACTTTACCTCACCCTACAGCGCCCTCTACTGGCGCCTGTCTTACCCTTTGCTTGGGAAGACCGCAATGGCTCTGGGCTCATCCAGACTGTTGTTGACCAGGACCTTGCGGCTCGTACCGTCCAGCCGGGCCACCTCAATGGTGTTGCGGCCGGTGTCGGTCCAGTACATGTTGCGGGCCACCCAGTCCACAGCCAGCCCGTCGGTGGTCTTCAGACCTTGGCTGATCACAGTCTCCATGCCAGTGCCATCCAGGTTGGAACGTCTGGAGAAACACAGTGAAAGCAGTGGTCATTTTGGATGTTCATGACCAATAACTATTAACAGACGCTTCTCTCCAAAGCAACTTAGATTTAATGATACATGCGATTAATGACGAGGTAGGGGTTATGGAGTGATTAGGACTGCAACAATTAGTCAATTCATCGATTAGTCGATTGACAGAAAATGACAATAAAATCTTATAATGAATTAATTGTTAAGCTAATTTATCAAGTAATCTATCGGACACGTGTTGCACATATGATGTGCATGTGTGCCCGTTTGTGTGTGCGTGTGTGGATACCTGATGACATCCAGGGTCACGTCGGTGTAGTAGAGCTTCCCGTCCACGCTGTCATAGTCCAGGGAGATGACGTTGTGCAGCTCAGGGACGGGCACATGCACGTCTGTGTGGTCGTTGGTGTCCAGGGAGATGCGGCGTACGCTCACCCGGTTGGAGAAAAGCAGGTAGGTCTCGGGGGAGTCGTCGCAAGACCTGCCGTCGCCCTTGAGCAGCACACCGGTGGGGCAGGCACAGGACGTGCCGTTGGGCCGAGGGAGGCACAGGTGGGTGCAGCCGCCGTTCCTCCGGCCGCACTTGTTGAAACCTGAGAGATGGGAGAGAGAGAGACCGAGATTGAACGCGGTTACACTATTACTTAATGGATAAACATAGCTCTTCTCAGGTTCAGAACCAAAACATAATATTATCGCCGTGGGTGACGTCAGAAGAAGCCTATGCAAAAACCTGTGTTTCACCAGCGATGGTGCCGTTCCTTAGGTTTACACTTCTGTGTTTTTAGCCAGTCTTTAATCCACAGGTAAAGCAGGACACATTGCAGAGGCCTCTAAGGCCTCCAAGTTAAATGGACCAATAAGCCATTAGAGGCTATGGTTTACAGTGATTTTAGTACAGCTCAGGGGCGTTGTTAGGCATGACGCGGAGCGGCGCGAAAATTGTTCTAAAACATGTTACTAGTTACTAAAAGAGTTACTATAGACTACATAGTAAGATTTCAGAGAGAGAGAGAGAGACAGAGAGAGAGCGAGAGGTACCCAGTGGTCTCTCACGGTCCACCGCCTGGATGTCCATCAGCCCTGGCAGGTTGGAGCAGACAGTGATGGCGTTGGCCCCCGTGGTCTTGTCGGCCCGCTGGATGCTGCGGCTCTGCCAGTCGGTCCAGTAGATGTGGGGGCCCAGGAGCGTCATGCCGTACGGGTGCTGCACCGGGGACACCAGGGTGCGGCGGTTGAGCCCGTTGAGGTCGGACGACTCGATGCGCTACACGGAGCGCAAAGAACAGAGGGTTACATTCACTGACGTGGCATAATATGAAATCTTTTCTTTTTTTAATCACACCTGAATCCTTGATCCGGCAGAGGAATTTGATGATATAGTGTATATAGTGCATATTGTGATATAGTGCACTGTTGTGTATTTTTTACACAAAAATGACATGCCTACTCTTTTATTAGTTTGATGCAGCTCAGTCCAGTGGTTCAGTTCTCATAAAACCATGATGAATCTAATTTCAGAAAAGGGGGGGGGGGCTCTTGATAATTTGAAATTATTAGAAATATTTAGGTTGTTCATTAATTAAATATTGCAGCTTGAATTATTCAAAATATCTCAATACACATTTGAATAAGGTTAAGGGTGAGGAGTAATCTCTAAGCAAGAACTAGTTTAAACCTATGAGGTTCTTCCATGTGTGTACAGTATTTGGATCGGGGGTGAAGGGACCATGACTGACCTCAGTGTGGGCGTCGGCCCACAGCAGCTGGGAGCCGTCCTTGTCGATGGCCAGCCCATTGGGCCAGCCCAGGTTGTTACTGATCAGAACCGTGCGGTCCGATCCGTCCATCGCAGAACGCTCCAGCTTGGCGTTTTCGCCCCAGTCCGTCCAATACATGTATCTGGACCAAGGACAGAGCATTTTTAAGAGGTTTAGAGGGGGTGTAGAGATGAAACATAACGATCTGATTTGGACTCAGGACGCATCTT
The DNA here is from genome assembly GCA_030340625.1 of Merluccius polli. Taxonomy (NCBI): domain Eukaryota; kingdom Metazoa; phylum Chordata; class Actinopteri; order Gadiformes; family Merlucciidae; genus Merluccius; species Merluccius polli. The sequence goes on from JAOPHQ010002028.1 coordinate 109,233, forward strand.
AAAGTCTATAAGAACAGAAAATAGGGTAGTTATATGGAAGGTTATATAGATTATTGTTCACTTATCGCTATGGAGAAGAAAAAAAAAAAGTTCCGAAATATATCCAATGGTATCTATAGCACATAAAATCACCCATTTATACAGGTTTACTTTTAAACGTATTTAAAGATGATCCCTCTAAACAAAATCTGTATGTACAACCTATAGATTTCTTTCATGCACCAACCTCAACAAGTCCCTTTCCTTGTATGTGCAAAGATACTCGGTCTAATAAAGTTATTCAGTCTCCGATTCTAACGCAGCACTGTGCTCACCCCATTTCATTGTACAGGGCGATGGCCCGCGGGCTGTCCAGGTTCTGCCAGATGAGGACCTTGCGCATGGAGCCGTCCATGTTGGCTACCTCGATGCGGTTGGTGCCGGTGTCGGTCCAGTAGATCTTTCGGCCCACAGCGTCTACAGCCAGGCCGTCTGTCGTCATCAGTCCTTTAAAAAGCGATGCAGTGAGGATAGGGAACATAGTAGGAGGGAGTGGGTGCGGGGGGTTATCTGCAGTCTACCTATAGTCATCCTTGTGCATGATGCCTCAAGATGCATTAAAATATAACTCAACTTTGGACATGAGCTACATGTAAAGTAAATGGCACATCATTAGTAACTACATACTAGTATGGGTCACACTGTGTACTTGGAGCAGAGCTCACCAGTTGCGATAATTTCCTCGTGCTCACTCCCATCCATGTTGGCCCGGCTGACTTTCTTCAGAGTGCTGTCGGACCAATACACTTTGCCTGTAGAGGGCGCCGTTCGCACGCGTTAATTCAGTCAGTTGAATTCCTTGCTTTTTCAATTTCACAAATAAAAATGCATACAAGTAAGAAAAAAATACACACACACACACACACACACAAACCTTCTTTGGGGTCGACCCCGATAGCAATGGTGTTCTTCATGGAGCTGTTCACGGCCAGAACCACGTCAGCAAAGTAGGGGATGTCCAGCGACACCATCCTGATGTCCGTCCTCCTGGCAAAGATCAGGAAGCTGCTCATTCCTAAAACACATAGACAAACACACATAACTATACTAAACCCCTTACAAATGTTAGTGAACCCAAAATTGTGGTGGATTTAAACGTGGTAATATGTCTTATGTGATCTTCAACATAGTAATCTATGCCATATCGTCACTGTTACTAAAATCTCCCTTCGACAGCACGGCAAAGGGGCACCAGCGGCGAGGTGTGTGTAGATGTGTGGCGCTCCATCTGAGCAGCGGTTGATGTTAATGTCCAAGAGCGGGTTTAGCTTCTCAGACACTTCTAGTATAACGCCACGGTGTGTGGCGCATTTCATATACGCCATCGCTCATTATAACGCTCATGCGTTAGACGGTACTAGCTTTAAAAAAAGTTGGCATGGGTCGTAACTATGGGGATAACACGTCCCCCCTCCTTCCTGCTGTGTGCTATTTGGTTCCATATATTTCCGTATTTCAGGTAAAAACATGAAGCTAGGGAGGTACTTGACGCTAAATGTGCCCGCTAGATTGACAGTAGCTAGCAGCTGAACATGGAAAGCAATGACGACTGCCTGGTCTCTGTTGTGGGGGACTTGTCGCCACCCCCTTTGCCTACGCCTGCAGATTTTGCCGGCGTATACTTGGACGAATCGGACAGGAAAGAAAATGAGGAAGAAGACGACCATTATGAAGTCGTGGGAGGCCATATATGTAAGGCCATATATATTCGAGCGGGCCGGCAATGGCGCTAGTGAAGGAGAGACGCAGGCTCATCCCCGCGATGGAGCTGAAGCATTTTCATTGGACGCAAAGTGAGTAAACGCCCCCGAGTGCAGGACGAGTCATCGAACATTTGAAACCATTTTACAGGGAAAGAAAAAACAGGGAATTTGATGTAAAAATTCATTGGATGTTGACATTTAAGACATATTTGGCATACAAGAGATAAATGAACAATTAACACAGGGACACGGGAATCACACTGGGGAAACGTAATTGGCATTTCATGGGGCCTTCAAAGCTCGTTCCTGGCATCGTACCGGGAGTGCAGGTCTTCCCGTCTGGCTGCAGGTTGATGCCAGTGGGACAGGCACAGCTGGAAGCTCTCGGCGACGGGGCCAGGAGACACAGGTGGCTGCAGCCGCCGTTGTTCACTGCGCAGGGGTTCCTCACTGTGGGAGGAGATACGGATGCGAGGAAGTTAAAGCTCTGTGGAGTCTGAAGTTGGCTACAGAGATACGTCGAATCTATAAAAAGAGAACAGCAATAAGGCAGATCAAATATGGCAAATATCCAGGTTGTCGGACAATGCGGATGGATATACGAATATATTGTACTAATATATTTTCTTTTCTAGTTTCTGTCTGACTGAAGGAAAAAAAAAAAGTGCCTCTTTTGAGTGGATTAAAAGGGAGATGGACACGGAGATTGGCAGGCAGTGAGCAGAGCTGAACAAAAGCATTCCAGGACCTGGGGGTGGATAGGGACCTTCTATACATCAGTGAAAGGAGAGAAGCTCGGTATTCAGCACCCGGGGTGTCGTCTGCCCTCTGAGCTGGGGTGCTAGGATCGGTTTACCTGGCCCCTAATCCTCACTACTGTCAGCTGCCACACTGGAGCTGCTGGGCATCGGCTGGCTGATTGTTATATGATGGAAAAGGAATACGCCTGATCGATTCCTGGTCGCTTTGCGCGCGGCCCAACGCTGGTGTTTCATGCGATTGAACAAATCAGCAAGCGTTTGCATTTCACGGTTGAACTTTCCGTGTTGTGTACGGGATCAACTGATCACTATGAGGCAAGTGACAGTTGCCAGTTTAACAAGTCAGTCACCTCAAGCAGTGTTGTGCAAGTGAACACACACACACACACACCTGTCTCGCGGTGTCGGTGGAACATATGGATGTCCATGAGGTTTTCCAGGTTCTCGGCCAGCGTGCGGCGCCCCAGGCCAGTGAGCTTGTCGGCACTCTGGATGCTCTTGGACTGCCAGTCCGTCCAGTACAGTCTATCCTCATGCAGCGTCAGGCCAAAGGGGTGGGGCAACTGGCTGCCAATCAACACCTGGCCAATCAACAGTCGAACGGGAGGAGCCGGAAGAAATGGAATGAGTTTGAGTGAGTGGATCAAATTCTGGCTCCAAACATTAATTGAAATCTATGTGAAGTCATCAACACTCTTGGAAAAAATGCTTATTCAGACAACAAAAAACAAGCAAACACTGTTTACCTGTCGGTCAGTGCCGTCAAAGTTTCCGTACTCGATGACCTTGATGCCCGCGTCCGCCCAGTAGAGGCGCTTGGTCTCGTAGTCGATGGCCAGACCGTTGGGCCACGTCAGGTTGGACGAGATGATGACAATGCGTTCAGACGCGTCCATTCCAGCTCGCTCAATCTTTGGGTTGGCCCCCCAGTCGGTCCAATACATGAGCCTGATGAGTACAAAATTATCTGGATGCATAAACATTTACCAAAATATGTACCATAATGTATCCAAAGATGGATAGCGTCACTTATTATGGGTCCTATTGTTTTGGATTTGTAAACTGGTTGTTGTTGTTGTTGTTTGCAGATGACTCACCCTCCTATTGGGTCAACAACAATGTCTCTAGGCCGGTCCAGGTTCTCCCATATCAGCACTGTACGCATGGTCCCATCTGCATTCGACACCTCGATGCGATCCGTTCCTAATACAGCACAAATCAGGAAATAATGACTTACTTCATACAAATGCCGTGGTGATTTCCTCTGATGTCATTTTCATTTTAGCAAACAAACATATATACATCTGATATACAGTATGTATTTTTTCTTTACCAGCATCGGTCCAGTAGAGCTTGTCGGTCACCCAGTCGATAGCCAGTCCAGCTGGACTCTCAAGACTGGTGTCCACCACCACCTAATAAGAGAGTGAGGAGAATAATGAGACAAATCAATCAATCTGAACAAGTCACCCAACTCAAAAAACTTTGAATGAGTACTGTTGTTATTCTGTATCATCACCTATAGGTGGCCCTATTGCATTACCATAAATAAAAAAAAATCAGCTTCAATCACTTATCCCTTCACTTTGAAAACTCATGCAAGCTTTATGTATTTTTTGTGTGTCATTTTTCAACTTCAACTTAAATGTGACATACTGTGCCTTATTTTTAGTTCATCTATACTTGTGATTTTGCTGGGCGGTGATTTGAAAAGGCACTCGCAGGGCCCATGTTCTACTGACCTCTTGCTTTGTGGCGTTCCACAAGGCCCTGTTGATGGAGTCAGTGGTGACATCCGTCCAGTAGACGTAGCCATCCTTGCTGTCCCAGTCCAGGGCCACGGCGTTGCGCACGTCGGCCAGTGGGATGACGTCATCGGACATGTCCTCAGTGTCGAAGCTGATTCGTCGGATGTCCGTCCTTCGGGCAAAAAGCAGGAACTTGTCAAGACCTGATTAAAGACCAAAGGTCTTCTGTCAGTGTTCTAGGTTTAACCATTGGGGGGGAGCGGGGAAAGGGGTCAACATATAACAGAACAACAACACTAACACAGAATATGAGCCTACCAACATTTGGTTTTACACAATACTACATTATTTAGCTTTGTATGCACATTCACATCAGTTTAGTACATTCCTCTTTCTATATAAAAACTACTATACTGTTTTGCCTTGTGCCTATTGTAATCTGTGATGTTTTCAAACCCAATTTCATTCTTAATTTTTAGCTCCCTATATTAGCTGGGCAATTTCTTTAGCCATTACATTTAGTCAGTAGTCATTTTCCTTGGCAATCTTTATAGTTGCAAAGTATGACATTTCTCATTCAGCTCATTGCTTCTGTGTCTTATTGCTTTATTGCCTTAAGGAACAAGGGACTCATTTTTTGTGCTTAGTGCTGAACGCATCAAGTTTATTGTTATTACACCTCTAAACCAGTCTGTCAGTGAATATGTGCTACCCTGCTGAAATCTTATTTATGACAGGGATCCTGAAACACAAAGCACCCAGGTTAATATTTCTCCCCTCTGAGATTTCTGGTAAGCGATATGGCCTGTTAACGATTACATTCAGCCAGAGGTGCATAGAGAAATGCCTGTTGTGACTGCAGATCCCATGAACATCAAATATTGGCGGTAAACTGATACCGAGGATTATTAAAGGAATTTAGTCACGTGCTTCGGATGCTTCCCTGAATTCATATTATTCATATTATTAATATAATATATTATAGTTTAGAATAAGAAAGTTATTATAGAATTTGTGATTTGTTTTGTTGTCAACGATGATTGACATTTTTCCTATACATTTCTGACTTATTTGTATAAATCTAGAAACTCAAACAAAATATTCCACCAACAAATGTAATACAATCAATACAAATGTAAGAAAACACAAACGCAAGTATAAAACATGTCTTAAACACATCTTTCAATTTAACTTGCTACATCATTTTTTTTAAGTTAAGAAAACTCACTTTTGGCACAGTTGGAGTGGTCCACTTTTTTGAAGCCTGTGGGGCATGCGCACGTGTACGTTTTGTTGCTAGGGAGACAGAGGTGGCTGCAGCCCCCATTATTGGCGCCACAGCGGTTCCTCCCACCTGGGAGAAAATGGCGAGAAGACAAACCGTCATGACAAGACAAAGGAGGAGACTCAAGCAGCCCTGGTTTCGGTTCCACCTCTAAAAATGGATACAGTGGTAAGGTAAAATGGAGGCTCCATACTTGCATGGGCCCAGGGCAGCATGGCCAAAACAGTGTAGAATTACATTTTTCATAAAGACCACAAATGTTGTCATTCTTTAAACTTAATCTTCATGCCTCACGTTATCCGACACTCTTTAGAGTGAACACATCTCGTACATTTGCAATGCGCACGAGCATGAGCAGGCGCCGTGCCATGTGCAAATGCGGTGCCGTGCACCCACCTGCGGGCTGCCGCTGCGGGTGCAGCGTGTGGATGTCCATGGGGAAGTGCAGCTTGTTGCGGATGATCTCCTGGTTCTTGCCAGTAAACTTGTTGGCACTGTTGATGCTCTTGGTGTGCCAGTCGGTCCAGTAGAGGATGTCCTCGAACACCGTGATGGCAAACGGGTGGGGCAGCCCTGGAGTGGAAGATGGCAGTCGGTGAGAAGGGGAAAAGGAAACCATGGACGACATGTATTGAAAACTAGGGCTGGGCAATATATTGATATTAATATCGTGATATGGCATAAGTGTCGTCTTTTCCTGGTTTTAAAGGCTGCATTACAGTAAAGTGATGAAAAAAATGAGAAAACACTTGGTACTTTTCATTTGTCAAGTATTTAATTCACACAGGAGTATACAAAAAAAGGCTTTACCGTGGTTATTTTATATAGACTATTTATTTATTGACTTCGTTATCAAGATATTAAATGACCTATATCGGAATAGAAGGTTTTGGCCATGTCGCCCAGCCCTAAAACACTAAAAAAAATAAAACCTCTCCCTACAATCAACATGTGATCTGATTTATGAAACCGGAGAATGAGCCCAAGCGCATGAGGATCCTTGTCACAAGATGAAAGCCGGCATCTCAACTGGATACACATGGCGGCAGGGGAAATAAATGCCACGTTTGGCGTGCCGTCAGAACGAAAAACGAAGCGAATGGAAACCAATCCTAATCGTCTCTATCGCAGACAAAAGCTGCGTCTCTGACGTCTCACTGTCCTCGCTAGGGAAACCGCGGGGTGAGCTGCTTCCGATTAGCTCGCCTCCCATTGGCCCTGCTGCTGGTTACGCTGCGGCCGAGCATCCAAGGCCCGGCATCAAAGCGTTCCCCCATGTCCATTAGTGTCTCCTGAACGGGACAAGCTGAAGGGTGGGTTGCATCTCCGGGGTGGAGGGGGGGGGACATGTGAATCGTTCCTACGCACTCCTTCCCACAGCCACCCCCACTTTCTCTTCCTTTTTCCTGCTCCCCATCTCTTTTTTCGGATTTAACATCCTCCTCTGAAATTAAGTTTGAGTTTTTTTTTCGGGTTTTGTGGCAAGGTACAGGCATAGCGGCTCTTTGAGAACCAAGGCCTTCTCGTTTTAACGGCCCTGTTTTACAGCTTACTTTAATGTCCAGTGGTCAACTGAAATTGGAGCGGGACTAACAATTACAATCATAATAATGACTCATGAGAATCCGCACGTGTGCGTGTGTGTGTGTGTGGGCGTGTGTGTATGCGTGTTCGCGAGAGTGTGTTTAGAAACTGTATTCTTTTCTTATTACTTCCCTGAGAGTAACTCTACCACAGCTGTGTCGTTGGAAAGCACGCTCCACGTCTACGTCAGCGTATTTCCCCTGCCCTCTCCTGACATCACCAGGTGTGTGTGTAAGGTGATGCTCAATAGGGGACTGCCTTCTGATCTCACCCGGGCTGAGATGCACAGCTTAATGATCACACACATGGGAACACACATGTCACACACGCGCATGTGTGCGTGTGGGGGCCTGTCTCCTCCTATATTGTGCCAGGGAGCCTCTGCTCTTGTTCCAGAACAGCTGAGGAGGCAGCTGCCAGCCATCAGGGTGTCATCCACAGGGGGGGGGGGGGGGGGGGGGGGGGGGGGGCGGTCACGATGTACCCTCTGCCTCTCTATCTCTCACCTTCACACACACCTTGCCCGCCTGTAAGCTTTTTCAACGTGTGCAGGCAGTAAGTCAGGCGAGTGGCAGCAGAGATGCTGGCAGCGATTGCGCGCGCACGCACGCACGCACGCACACACAATTTGGTCATCGTTGAACTCGCGTACATTTATGCTTGCATACACGCATGCATGCCAAATTGGAGGAGCACGTGCGTACACACACACACACACACACACACACACACACACACACACCCCCTATTTGTTCTGTCCGTTGTGTGAGCAAACAGAGGTTGTGGTGGTGGAAGGACAGGGCCAATTACAGCCTTTTATCCTCTAAGCACACATCATCAAGGAGGGCCCAGCCTTCTCACCCTCCTCCGCCCCACCTCCCTCCTCCTCCTCTAATCAAACAAACAGTCCCCCCCCCCCCCCCCCCCCCCCCGCCTCCTTGAGGAGTCCTAAAAGGACTATGCCTGTGGTCCGCAACACTGCACTGTTCCTTTCAGACAGAAAGAGAAAACAATGTTAACGGACAGAAAGGACTTCTAAGTGAATAAAACAGCCCAGAGATCAGCCACGTTACTGTGGCTCAACCACAAATCCTATTGTTGTGACTATTGTGTGTCTTGGCTCGCGTAGAGGCGCGCGTCGTGTGCGCCTCCAGCGCAGACTAGGGAGCGCGGCCGGCAAATGTCTGCCGTGCTTATTATTCATATATTTACAGTTCTGTGTTTTGCTACGTGGGACGTGTGGCCCCGCTTGGGAACTTAATACTGTTGCTTTCCTGGCAGTCGTCGTCACAAAATCTCCCTGCAACATGAGGCCTGAGATGCAAGCCAGTGTGTGTGTGCGTGTGTGTGTGTGTGCACGCGTGTGTTTTTGTGCACGTGTGTGTGTTTATGTGTGGTGCACAAGATGGGAATAACGACTGGTGCACGGAGATATTCATCTGCACATGCCAAATCCCGTATTTTTGTGCACGAATGAACCAAACATGAAAACAACGCTTCTCCATGGGAATGAGCAATGTAAACAGATGCACTTGACTGAGAGGCACAAGATTAATGTTGACACGTATACGATGTATTCGTACGACCACACACACACACACACACACAAAATATGCTATAGATTAACTCCACATGGGTTAATAATAAAGTGCCTCCACCATGGCTACACTTAACATAAGTGTGTCAATATGTGTGTATTTAAACAGTGTATCCGTGTATTAAACAGTGCATGGACACGCATTGTTTCATCATTTACTAACCCACCAGTATTACTGAGAAGTAGGTAGAGTAACGGGTCAAGACTGGCAGTCTTAATATTTAAACCGATATTCTCACAACCTATTTATTATAATGCCTGCAAACACAAAACTGTCTAGGGTGTTTCGCATGTTAGCACAAACGATCAAACCACACTCCTTCTACATTTGGACAGATGCCAATAAGACAAAAACCCAACATATTGAGGAAACAATATGAGGTTCTTTAAATGAATGAAAGCTGTACGAAAAGTCGTCGCCTGTGATGAAATAGAAGGGGCAGTGATTAACGCTAGCCTGCAGCAACCAGCCCTCCCCACCGCGCTGTGTGTGTGTGTGTGTGTGTGTGTGTGTGTGTGTGTGTGTGTGTGTGTGTGTGTGTGTGTGTGTGTGTGTGTGTGTGTGTGTGTGTGTGTGTGTGTGTGTGTGTGTGTGTGTGCGCGCGCGCAGCAGGCTTACCGTGGCTGATGACGGCCTTGCGGTTGCGTCCGTCCAGGTCGGCACGCTCGATGACGTGATGCTTGGCGTCCACCCAGTACATGCGGTGGCCGGCGTAGTCGATGGTGAGCCCGTTGGGCCAGAACAGATGGGTGTCGGCGATGATGCGGCGGTTAGAGCCGTCCATGTTGGAGTACTCGATGCGCGGGGTGTTGCCCCAGTCCGTCCAGTAGATCTTACTGTGGGTTACGGAAGGAAGGGTTAGACAAGACGCACACGCACACGCACACACACACACACACACACACAAACCATTAGTCAGGTCTAGCTGACAGGATGTAGCCACTTGTGTTGTGGATGATGCTAGCAGGGCCTCGTTGACTCAAACAACTAACTGGCTTAACGTGTGTGTGTGTGTGTGTGCACCCGTCATTGGTTTCATTTAGCCTTTTTCAAACCACCGTCAATACTTGACAATTTGTGTTGTTTTGTTGTTTTTAATATATTTTCAATTAGCTTATGTAGATGAGCTTCCTAATAAGCCAACCAAGTTTTCTTGCTTGTAAATTTCTCCAGGGCATCATTTAAAAAGCTTTCTCCTGCCACTGCAGCACATGAGGCCCGAGTGGAAAACATAGTTAGCCACATCGGCTGTTACAGATAACTTGTTCTAGGCAGATGCTCGCCTTTAGGCAAGGCTCTGGCTGCCAAACTTGAATGCCTCTTTGCCTGTGTGCCACATAACAACTGGGACATCCCTACAGGGGATATGTTTACGAGTTTATGTACCTTTGAAAACCATCTGCTATGGATCATATTCACGAAGTCACATTGTGTGAGTGTGCCCAAGCATGTTGTGTGCTACGAGTGTGCGTGTGCTCGTCGTACCCTTCTATGGGATGCAAGGCGATGGCTCTGGGTTTCTCCATGCTCTTCCAGAGGAGGACCTTGCGGTGGGTGCCGTCCAGGTTGGCCACCTCGATGCGGGACGTCCCAGAGTCGGTCCAGTACAGCTTGTCGTGGATCCAGTCAATAGCCAGGCCCCCTGGGAGCAGAGGAGGAGGGTTAGCGTGGCGCGTGGGATCTTGTGGTGCCATGTGCCAGTGTAGGCGGTGGTGTGGTCGATGGAGAGGGCAGCTTAAACTACCAGCACTGAACATTGCTAGATTATATGTGTAGTTCACCTCAAAAGGGTAAAAAAAAGATTTTTTTTAAAAAGGCACAAAAGGCCTCGTTTTGATTTTTTTTTTTACTGCGTCTTTTTGTTGCCTTGTTTTTGAAGTTTTATTGAATTTTCCACTCATTACATATTCATTTACACATTTTATTACACATTATAAACATAGTTATATCCCTCCCCCCTCCGGTCTCCTAATACCCCCCCCCCCCCCCCCCCCCCCCCCCCCCCCCCCGATGCTCCCCCAGCATGGTCCCACCTGGGCTCTCCAGACCCGTGGACACCACCTCCTCCACGTTGGAGCCATTCAGGTTGGCCTTCATGATGCGGTCGAGGGTGACGTCAGACCAGAACACCAGCTCGTGGCTGTGGTGGAAGTCGAGTGCGATGGCGTTCTCGAGGTTGTTCAGCAGCAGCGTGTACTCGGAGCGGTGGGGCAGCACCTGACGGATGTCGATGCGGTTGGCAAAGAGCAAGACCGGCTCAGGACCTGGAGGGATGGGGGTTTAGTGAGTAAGTGAGTGAGTGTGTGAGCAAGAGAAGGGAGGGGGGTGAGAAGGGAAAAGGGGGGGGACAGATTCAGAGAGGAGAAAATGTGAGAGGGGAACAGAGGAGAGAATGAGAGGAGAAGAGGAGAGGGGAGGAGAGAAGAATGAGAGTAAAGGGGAGTAGAGCAAGAGGAGAGGAAATGAGAGCACAGAAGGACAGGTGGAAATGGGTAAAGGGAGAAAAAAAACGCATAAAAAGGTAAGCAATAAAGTTGTGTGATGAGGACAAGTCTGAAGGGTTTGGTCGGTTGTAATAACAGCCACCATAACTCTAGTTAAAGGAGACCAGTGTGGGACCCTGGCAGGGTTTTTCCCCAGGGCAGCCCTGACCCAGGTCCAGCCATCAAGATCCAGATTGATGGGCTAACCCTAGTGGCCCTGCAGTCTGGTACTACCGCACAATCTAAATACACACCAGACCTTCAATGCTGTTCTACTCCTCCTCCATCACCTTTCTCTCCCTTCAGCCTCGAGACCCGCAGCAGGGAACATGGATACGGTTACTGTGTGACGGGTACAAAACGCGCAAAACACTGAGGCGACTGTGTTTTTCATTTCATGTTATATAACGGCAAGACGAAGCCCCTTTATAGTCTGCCGCGGTTTTTTCCATCTTCCATCTTGTTTTTTTTGTTCCGTTCTCTCTTTGCGGTGTTAGCGTGGCGGTTAGCAATGGCGGCGACAGTCTTACCCAGGGCCTTGCAGCTGCGCTTGTCTGGCCGGAGCTCATAGCCCTGCACACACCAGCACTGGAACCCCCCCTCTGTGTTGGTGCAGCCCTGGCTGCAGTAGCCCTCCTCCGCACACTCGTCCACATCTGGAAGGAAAACACAAGGGGTTAACGAAAAGCAGGCTCAAGTTGTGCGAGAGAAATGTCAAGCGGTTTGTGGAGACGCGGGACTTTGCGAGACGAGCTTCACAAATGACTCTTAGAGGATGTTTTTTTTAAAATCCCCCAACAAATGTCATTTGTAGGGGGGGATAGAGACCGGCAAGCACGACTGTGTGATAGCTATGCGTGCCAATTATTCGTGTCCGCCTCCTGTGTGTTCCATTAAAGTGTTACCATTTCTTTTTTTTTTACGAGCCAGATTAATTTGGTGACCTAGTGACTGACCGACCTCAGCGGGAGAAGATGAATATTAATAGCATCCCTTTACTCTGCATGATAGCTTTTTGTGTGGTCCCGGGACATCAGGAAAACACTGCTGATACACGCACACGCACACGCACACACACACACACACACACACACACACACACACACACACACACAGGTGCTGAGTCTTCTTACCCTGGCAGGCCTTGACGTCTATGAGTCGGTAGCCAGTATGACAGGTGCACTGAACCAAGCCTCTGGCCATCTGACACTTCTGGGAGCAGCCTCCATTATTCTGATTACAGTTGCCCTCGCTGGAACGCGGGCCTGCAAAACATTATGGACCCAAGGAGTTATGGTACCAGACATGAAGGAAGTGAAAAGAAAAACTGCAACAAGGGGGTTCCACAGCTAATCTAGTAAAGATATTGCATTTTGTTGCACATACCACACACACACGTACACACACACACACACACACACACACACACACACACACACACACACACACACAGTATATCCAACCTGACACATGTCTCCCAACTGAGATATGTAAAATAAAATACAGAAATGGAGGATGACAAATGTACACGATTGGTTTACAAATCGATTTCTCTTCAAGGGCCAAATCCATTAACTAAAATAAATGAGATCACTTCTCCATCCTTTTTTATTATATTATAGTAAATGTATTTTTTCCTAAGAGAGCATATTGGTTTTCTTTCACTCACCTCAAATATATTGACTGTTTACACTGATACATGAGGCTACTTTGTATTGACTTTTGGAAAGATTTTTTCATTGTGTGCGTGTGTGCGCGCGTGCGTGCATCCGTGCACTGTGGCGTGTGTGTGTGTGTGTACTTACGGCAGTCCTGGTGTGGGTCTTCGTCCGTCCCGTCTCCACAGTCATTGACTTCGTTGCAGACCTTCCGCTGGCCGATGCAGCGGCCGTTTCCGCACAGGAACTGGTCGGGGGCACACGGTGGGCTGTCTGTTACAGCAAAATCAAAAATAAACACCAAATAAATACAAATACACAAAAACACAGTGAATGTCCTGACATGCAATGAAGAACAGTCTGTACAGTACAGTATTCACAGTACTGTTATTCAACAGTCTGTGAATAACAGTATCCTCAATTGCATCTGGTTTTGTACTAATTGATGAACGATTTGAGGTTTTTTAAAAAGTGTCGGACAGGGGGACCATCTGAGTTGTTGTCATGGTTACAGCTCAAGGTGGCGGGGGGGGGGGGGGGGGGGGGGGGCGTTATATTTTTAGCGATCAGAAGAGGGTAGCAGACGGAGGGACAGAGCGGAGGACTAGAGGGGGGGGCTTGCTCTCACCAGTCTTCTCACAGCCGTCCTCGTCGGTGCCATCCGAACAGTCGTCCTCGCCGTCGCATCGCCATGACAACCGCACACAGCGACCCGTGCCACAGCGAAACTGGTCTGCCGTGCACATGGACGTGGCTGCCAGGAGGGTGGAGATGTAAAGTGTTAATAGACGTGCACATAGTAGGTATAGACATACACACAGGTGTCATACATGTGTGCATACAGAACTCTGCAGGGAAGTGAGATGCGTTTTGATTGGGACACTCACTGCAGTTCTTCTCATCCGATTGGTCGTCGCAGTCAAACTCTCCATCGCAGTGCCAGCCGGCGTTAATGCACATTCCACTGCTGCACATGAACTCCACTGACCTGCATGGCTGGTGGGAAGCTGCAAGTGTGCATGCACGCACACACACACACACACACAAACACATGCACATTTACAAAATACATCTTTACACTTTCCCTTTGCACAAATAACCATCACCAAATGTCTAAATATAATAATAATAATAATAATAATAATAATAATAATAATAATAATAATGATTATAAATCCAACTAAAAGGGAAATAAATCAAACACTTTTTTCCACATTCAGAAGGGCTGAAGGGGACCACACAGAGGCATGGATGTGGAGAGAGGAGACGAGGAGGGGAGTGAGGCGGGAGGCGACAAGGCGAGTAGTGAGGCGGGGGGAAGACGATGAGGAGGGGAGTGAGGAGGGAGGAGATGAGCAGGGGAGTGAGGAGGGAGGAGATGATGAGGAGGGGAGTGAGGAGGGCGGGATGGGGGTAAAATCTCAACAAGCCGGTGTGTGAAGTCTTATCAGCTGGATTGAGACGACGTGTCGCAGAGCCAGGGGAAAAGAGAGGGAGCGAGAGATAACTAGAGCAGGCCTGACAGATGATCAAAACACCAGGTGGCCCCCTCTCTCTCCGTTTCTCAGGCGGGCACACATGCACACAGACACACACGCACATGCAGACACCCACACATACGGAGGGGAGAAGAGTGGGAGAACGAGAGTGAAAAAGAGCGAGATGGGACAATCTTTTTTTTATGAAGCAGAAGCCCATACAAATTGGCTTTGGACAACATGGGAGCACACAGACGCCCACACACACACACACACACACACACACACACACACACACACACACACACACACACACACACACACACACACACACACACACACACACACACACACACACACACACACACACACACACACACACACACACACACACACACACACACGTGGACACCCAGGAGGCCTTCTCTCCATCCACACATCGCTCCGATGTATTCACACACACACACACAAAAACTGGGTTCTTTCATCTGCTCAACTGCACAGCCAAAACCAGCAGATCCGCTTGCAGGCGGTAACGAGGCGTGCAAGTGTGAGTTTTTGTCAGACTTCTTGCACATGAGGGTGTGCATGTGAGGGGGAGGAAGGGGAGCGAGGGAGAGGAAGAGAGAGAGCAGGGGTGTGAGTGGCGCTCTACTAACAAAGCGCCCTTCATATGACTAGCGAGCACACGGTCCATGCCAAGGAATCCAGTCTGAGGATGGCATGTCTTATGCATCTGTGGAATGTATATCTCTCTCTCTCTCTCTCTCTCTCTCTCTCTCTCTCTCTCTCTCTCTCTCTCTCTCTCTCTCTCTCTCTCTCTCTCTCTCTCTCTCTCTCTCTCTCTCTCTCTCTCTCTCTCTCTCTCTCTCTCTCTCTCTCTCTCTCTCTCTCTCTCTCTCTCTCTCTCAGCCTCCGCCAAGGTCTCTCATTCTAATTTACCAACACCTCCCCCATCCCACCCCCCCTATCCCACACACACACAAAAACCTAAAGAGAAAAAAAACAGCTTAATATTTCACCAGCCAAGCAGCAATTAAAGCAGCTGTCTGCCGGAGGGGTAAGGGGCGGGGCTTTCCGTTCTAATGGCCAAACATGACCTCGGCAACGATCAAACAGCCGCGCGGGACCTTGAAGCCTCGCTGGTCGTGCAGAGGAGGAGTAAAAAGTTGAAGACGTCCCAGGGAGAAAAAAAAAATCTGCTTCTCTCCTCCACGCCGCAAGTACACAAAGCAGACATAGCGTGTGACAAGCATGTACACACGCTTGTGTTTGTGCACATGTGTGAGATGAGGACACCCCCCCCCCCCCTCCCCAAAATGAGTAGGGGAGACATGGTAGGGCCCAGTTAGCATGCATTTTGGTGTCGTGAGAGTGAGAGCGAGAGAGGCACCAACACCCACGACAGCCACAAAACAGACTGCTGTGACAAGGCTGTGGAGCGCAGCAGGACTGGGAACTATGGGGGAAAAGCTATTTAATAGTTAACTGTTTTTAATGGCTCAAGGCTAAGAAGAGTTCAAGAGGACGAGGAGGGGTTATATGATGAAGGCCATCATATCATTACCACTGCTTTTCTATAGTATTTAACTTTAGTATCCAACTATCCACTTTATTATTTAACCATCTAGAGATCCTTTTTTTAATCCTTTTGTTTTCCAGACGTGACATGATGATGATAAGAATGACACAATATCCTCCGCCTTGACGAGCCACATCCTGGCACAGTGGGGCACAGACAGCACAGATCGGTTGAACTGGATTGTCCTGCAAACCACAGTCTAAGTTTGTTTACAAGTGTGGCCCTGTGTGTGTGTGTGTGTGTGTGTGTGTGTGTGTGTGTGTGTGTGTGTGTGTGTGTGTGTGTGTGTGTGTGTGTGTGTGTGTGTGTGTGTGTGTGTGTGTGTGTGCGCGCGCGTGCGCTTGTGTGTGTATGTGTGTGTGTGTGGCGCCTCACAGCAGTCAGACTCATCGGACCAATCTCCACAGTCGTCGTCTCCATCACAGTGGTAGATGTCCAGGATGCAGCGGCCGTACGCACACTGGAACTCCTCCACGCTGCAGGTGGCCGTCATCACCTCCGAGGCTGCTCACACACACACACACACACACACACACACAAACACACACACAGGCAGATGAGAGACCCGACCAGTGAGATTTGAAGCACCAACGAGAGAACAAGACGCCTACACGAGATGGTTCAATTAGCCCCGAGATCAGTGTTTTTCACCAGGTATTTTTTTTACAAGGTTAATTTTAGGGGCATTACGTAACATCTGTGCAACACACACACACACACAAACACGATGACTCACGGCAGTTCTCCTCATCCGAGCCGTCCTTGCAGTCAGTGTCTCCGTCGCAGTACCAGTGCTCTGCGATACAGCTGCCGTCGGTGCAGCGGAACTCCTTGTCCGAACACTTGCGCATGTCTGCAAACACACCTCAAGCTTTACTCTTACTCTAACAGGCGCCTTCAAGTTCTATGCTCGTGTTTTCTGTTTGTGTGTGTGTGTGTGTGTGTGTGTGTGTGTGTGTACCTCAACGTCAGTAGTCTACCTGTAGGCATCTGAGTCACGTTGGATATAAAAGTGTCTGCTAATTGACAAAATAGTATCTTTATCTGTGTGTGTGTGTGTGTGTCTGTTGCAGGTGTACGCACCACACTGCTCGTCGCTGTTGTCACCACAGTCATTATCTCCATCACAGTGCCAGAGGCTCCGGATACAGTAGCCGTTCTGACAGTGGAACTCATCCTCCTCACACTCCCTGGGAGCTGGAGGACAGACCGACAGAGACAAAGAGAGACAGAGAGACAGAGAGAGAGAGAGAGAGAGAGAGAGGACATATCAGGGTTAATGAGATCATACGAGATGAACAGAGTACAAGCATGTAACAAAGACACGAGGGATTTTGGCATCTTACCCCTGGCTTTCCCTTGCCTTCAGGGTTATTTTTCTCTTCATAATAGGCTGTGTGTGTGTGTGTGTGTGTGTGTGTGTGTGTGTGTGTGTGTGTGAGAGAAGTTCACTATAAAAGCGCTGTTCTAGGCATATACCAGGTTTTCAGTTTCATTGTTGTGTTCAGCATCCCTTTTGATGACAAAAAGAGGTGGCCGGGTGACATCACTGTTGACTTGGTTACCAGGCCGCCCGGAATTTGGTGCCAAGGGTTGCGGCCAAAAGCGCTCACCTGCGAATGCTAAGCCATGACCACACTGACCTGGCCTTTAGTTTCAACCCTGTCCAATTCATCCATTTAATTATTTTACCTCCCGTAGCACTGTTTTTGCCTTTTTTAATTACGAAAATAAAGAGTCAAATGAAAGAGGAAAAAAAGAAAAAGTAAATGGATTTCCAAGACAATATCTGGTGCCGTTACCAAGTTACCAGGGCAATCAATAGTTTCCCCCCAGTCATGTGTGCCCGGAGCCAGGGAGGCATGTTAGCATAGCAGCCCTGTGATGGATGACCCACACAGAGAGATGATCCATCACTCACTCTCTCGGTGTAACGCCATTAGAGAATGAGAGACTTGCACATGGAAGGGGAACACACTGGATCGTCTTTCAGGTGTTTTTCAGCATGTGGACTACTGAATATCAATGCTTATGTGTGCATTTGCATGCACGCCCATATTGTCAATACATAGGTATTAAAACTGGCACCGTGACAACATAAACCTAATCTTCTTATGGAGCGCATATGTTAAATTTTTGCAAATGAGGAGAAAACCGACTTTACACATGCAAGCGGTCACGTGCATGCATTAGGTTACTGAATATAAACATCAAATTTATATGTGTGGTACAAACGATATAAACACACACATAATAATGTCTGGATTATTGGTCGTATTTCATGAAGACACATGTAATCTCTCTAAGATCTAATCTGAAAACACAGCTTGCATGGCAACACATTAGCATTTTTTCACTTTCTTTCAAATACATTTTAGAAGAAAACAAGAAAAATGCAGCCACACTGCAGACATAATGCACTTCTTGTCATAAACAATGAATCATATGTAGGGACATTAATTGATTCTCACCAGGGCTTCTAACAGCAAGGTAAACAGACGAGGGTGAGGGAGGTCAGCACGCCCTCTAGATGCTCATCACTCACACGCCGGCCCCAGGTCAAAGGGCAGAGGTCACTGGGAGTCATTACCAGGCTTACGTCGTGTGTGTGTGTGTGTGTGTGTGTGTGTGTGTGTGTGTGTGTGTGTGTGTGTGTGTGTGTGTGTGTTGTAAGGTGATGTGGTATATTATTCTTTTTTTTTCTTTCGCTCTACACAATATGTCTGAAAACCTCAAAAATTGCGAACACCGCGCTTACGCAGACAAACTCCCCCCCCCCCCCAAACCCCCACCTCCCACCGAACCCGTGCATGTTTATCAGATTTTTTGACAACTGCCGAATGTTGTGTGGAGCGTGAAGCTTTCCCTCTCTCCCCCCCAGTGGCTTTAATAAATAATCAAACATCACTGCGTGGAGGAGAAGGAAATCTGGGGGTTCTGAGAATAGATAGACCTCAGTGAGAATGGAGAGAAAGTAAAGCGAGACAAAGAGAAAAATAGCATGAAATAATAAGTAGTTTGGGGATGGGTGGAGACAGGAATTTTGCGGGGCATGGATATGAAAAATTCATCGCGGGCTCGGAGCAGACGGACCCCCCGTAAGGAAGTGATTCGATGAGTCTGCTTGCTGGTATGTGGGTCAGCGGAGACTGCAGAGAAATCAGCGCCGAATGACGGACAGAGAAATAAAGAGAAGGAAAGACGAGCTAGAGAGAGCGAGAAGAATGAAGAAGTGAGAGAAACCTGAATGTTGGGAAACAATGAGATACCAGCAACTCAAAAAAAAAACAGTGGGTTTGATCCGAACATAATATCCAAACAATGTTTTCCAGACTATAAATGCTGCTCAAAAGCAACAGTAGTCGTGGCAGTGTGCAGTGAGCTATTGCCAGTCTCATGAGAAATTAGTTTTCATTTAAGCTAATCTTCACCAAACACTGCGCTAGGGTTGGGCGATTTTCTGATAGAACGGTATATTGTATATTGTACGGTTGTATAAAATTAGGATATAATATGTCTCTCATTATAAAAGCTTGTTTCTTTTTTTTCACGCTTATTCAAATTTCTCTAAGTGCCACTGAATGGCCCCTGTCTGTGAACAATGCAAATCCGATTGCAGACATTCAGAGTAGAATAAGATTAAGGTTGGGAAGCTCGCTTTATTCTCCGACACAGAATTAATGAATGACCTTTGAATTGAATTCGATTAGTTGACTTTAAATCCTCAATTGAATGCCAGATCGAATTCCCTGTTTACCTTTATGCCTTTATGGTCGATATGTGCGTAAAGCTTAGGCTATATACATATTTATGAAGGCGAGGTATAAAGTGCTGGTGGATTTCATTCTTATGCCATGACCTTAAAAACAGTTAAGATGAGCGCGAATGAGTAAGGGAAAATTATGTCTCAAACTATATCCGCATACATGCAGAATATGGAGAACAAACATGAAATACAATGCTATTGCTGTTCTCAAGCTGGTTTGCAATCTCGCTCCATCTCCCGGTGAAACTGCTTGTCAAAAATCTCCCCGCTTGAGACAACCGATAGCCAGATATAACGCTGACTTAATAATCCCTTTCTGCTTATAGGCCTAGCCTACCAACACTTAGAAGATGAATAGCAAGCTTAGGAAGGTCATAATTCATCGCTAGTCTATTACTCAAACATGCCTAGTGGCCTTATGCTGGATTTGTTAATGGGTTTATTATGTATGAAACAAGAATGGGAAAAAAAGTGATTTGCAGATGATTGCTTCCATCCTGTGGCAGAAGAGAGCAGAGCAGCTCATGGCACATTGGAAACTAGTTGCTTTTTTTTGACAGTTGAACCGTAAACCACAATGTTTTGGGGAGAGGTTTTAACGGTTTTAAAAAATGGAAACGCACTCATTGTACGTTCGTATGTCCTGGCAATTAAATAGTACTTGACTTAGATGACAATAAAAATAGTGCTTGGCATAGCATCGTACCCTAGCTATCAATGCTGTATACCAGAAAGGATAGCTAAACCTACCAAAAGTGGTGCACCTAGAATCTTGTGCTATTGACATCCTTGCTGCACCGACAGTGATATATTGTTGTTTCAGTTTCTCCTGAAAAATGTACTTAATGTAAGTTGCTTTGGACAAAAGCGTCCACTAAATGCCCTAAATGTAAATGCAAGTATCGCCCAAACCTACACTATGCACACAGCACGTCGTAAAACAGGGCCGTTGTTTCACATTTGCGTTTGCGGAGAACTCGTGAATTTGACGGCTATACTATTGGAAACCATTTAGGAGCACGTCCCTAATAATACGGAGGGGGAAATGTCCATTCAAACATGATGTACTCGCATGAATGTTACATTTCATTGCAATAGCAACAGTCACTGCCTACCACCCTGAAAAATATTTAACTCAAGTTTGTAACTGCACATCTTTTTCATCCCTATCTGCAGAATACGTAGCCGCAGAGCCGTTCCTGGAGTGAAGTTCCAACATTTATTTCAGTGGTTTCCACCACAACGCTCTGTGCAGTAGGCTCTGCTGGGTCCTACTGCACATAATATGATGTGTTCTTCGTCTGTCAAATCATTCAGGGCAAAAAAAAAAAAAAGACTCACTGTTTGGGGGTCTAAATTAAAAATGTTGAGAGCTTAAGCTCCGATACCACAGGTCGAAGCATAATTAGATTAAACTGCCATCTCCGGTCTCATAGTGTAACGGATACGACGCGGCCGGGGAGCTCTGCATACACATGAATGGAAAGGCGAGGACCTTAAACACTTTGAGAGCAGTCACGCTGGATACGTTCCGACGCCGTCCAAGGACATCGGGTTTCCATAGTTTGAGCACAACTCCGAAGCAACCATGTCCTATGGGTGCTACGCACACACACACACACACCCCCACACCAACACCCACACACACAGCTGCAGGAGGAAGACTCACTTCTCTAAGTGGTAATGCATAGCCATTAGATATATAAATAAAAGTGTGTATTTATACACTCTCGGCTTCACTCTAAGCCTAGCAGCTGCACTCCATTTCAGGTTGCACACACACACACACACACACACACACACACACACACACACACACACACACACACACACACACACACACACACACACACACACACACACACACACACACACACACACACACACACACACACACACAGCCTGTACAAGGCTACAAGTGAAGGTGGTTAAACAGAGGCCAGGGGTGAACACCTAGGTTAGCAATGGTTACCATGGGAGCGCTGACCTCTGGCTAGGGAGTGTCAGGCGTTCGCTCGGGAGGACGGCCACGGATCCGTTTCAGTCGTGCACAAAATAAACAAACGCGCGGCTTCCTTCCAACATTTGTCTACGCTTAAAAACTAAAAAAACATGACCCCCCCCCCCCTCCCCTGTCAGCCATGTAGCGAGTTCCTGCGTGCTTGTTTATCCCTGTGTGTTACTTGTGCGTGTGCACTTGTGTGTGTGTGTGTGTGTGCGTGCGTGCGTGTGTGTGCGAGGATCGCTGTGAGACTTTGTTTGCACAAGGGTTTGCCGGTTCGCATTTGTGCGGCGATGCGTGTGGCGGCCGTGTGAAGGACCGCTCACACGAGGCAACATCAGCGCGGCATTACTTACGACAGTCCTGTTCGTCCGAGTCGTCCTCACAGTCGTTGTCGCCGTCACACGCCCAGGACCGCCGGATACACTTGCCGTTGTCACAGTGGAAATCCAGGGGAGAGCACGTGGGAAGCACTGGGGGGAACAAACAACAGAAAAAAGTGTTGGGGGAACAAACCCAGCAAATAAACTCCCCAAAAAAATACAGAAGCAAAAAGAAAAGAGAGGTAATACAGGGAGAGGAATGAGGTCTGCATGGATAGTGTTTATTCAAATAAAAAACACTTTATAAAACCTTTTAAACACCATGTTTTATTGCATAGGAGAAGTTAAATAAGCCTTGTAGGTGCCAGCACAGAATCCTTTTCTCTTTTCTTTGTAAATCGCAGAGAAAGATATATATATGACTTAAAAAGCAAACGGATCTGTCATGGAAATTATCTTGTAAGATCAACTACACTGCAAAGCAGTGTAGTTGATTTAATTCAGATAATTGAGAGAGCACACATTCAACACAGCCATCAGTAGCTTGTCTGAGCCTCTCTGAAGCTACTCTTCAGAG
The DNA here is from genome assembly GCA_030340625.1 of Merluccius polli. Classification (NCBI taxonomy): domain Eukaryota; kingdom Metazoa; phylum Chordata; class Actinopteri; order Gadiformes; family Merlucciidae; genus Merluccius; species Merluccius polli. Next base: position 131,820 of record JAOPHQ010002028.1, read on the forward strand.
GGTCATCTTTGTTAATTGTTTCCAGTCACACCAATAGGGCAAAAGGCATATTAGGTGTTTCAAAGTAAATACAGTGAAGTGAGTAAATAACAATACAAGCACACAGTCTACATTTCCAAACACAGATCCCACAGCTTTCCTCCTCCAACAACAACAACAGTTATCCGCCCCTCAGCGTCCCCCTCTAAAAGGCCCAGTCTGCCTCGACCTCACATCCGCCCTCGGTCCAGCCCACAACCTCTCAGTACAGGCCTGAATGACTGCCCCTCTTTGTCATACACAGACAGAGCTCATTTAATTACCGGCCGCCAAAAGAAGAGGAGGGAAAGAGGGAGAGAGAGGGAGAGAGAGAGAGATGGAACCCCCCCCACACACACACACCCACACCCACACCTGTCAATATGGAATGCGAGATAAAATATGGAAAGTGCAACACGGGCATTATGAAAATGTTGATTATGCGTGCAGTTTACCAGCAAGACTTGAGTCTGAAGAGTGTGTGTGGTTAGCGGCCCAATTCTCCAAGGTGACTGAAGCCCCACTGACCCATATACGTCTAGATATGGATATTGAATTATTGAGCAACGGCCAGACAGACGGCAGACAGGAACACACACTCAATATGTCTCTCGTCCCCCCCCCCCCCCTTTTAATTTTCTCCCTTTACCATCCACTCACCTCTTCATGAACCCTCTCGGTGTGTCTGACCAGAGTATTAAAGCACTCCCACACTCAGACAAGGTGGATATATGAAGAGACAAGCTGCTGCAATAAGCTGAACAAGAGACATGACATTAAAATATGTATTATTCACATGTTTTGGGTGAACGGCCGTTTTATATACGACGGCAGCCGAGCTCTAGTCAACATCAGTGGTTGCGTTGACATTTGACGATGCAATTTGTACTGCATGTTTATTTGGGCCTTGATGAGAAAAAGACAACAAAATATTAACATGTTATGGAAATCAAAAGTGTTGCTAACATAGGCCTACTGAAGATAAGCGTATTGTGCTCTCACACACACACACGCACACACACTGAACAAACTCAGTTGACCCTGTAATGTGTATTTAACGCATGATTAACAGGTGTCTCAGAATCACACATATAGCCTACTTCTGGAAAGCAAATTCCTTGATAGAGAAGCTCCCCAAACAGCCAAGATCACAGACCAACACCCAGCTCTTCCTTGGGCTTGTGCCACCCAAAAAAGTCCCCACTGGCATACCAGCATCTGTTCCCACATGTGTCAATCCTACACACACAGACCAACTGTGGTAAAGTCTAGTTCACATTGGTTAACATTGTGTGGGTGTGTGTCTCCGTCTTATACTTCATGCGTGTGCATGTTTTATATGTGCCCTGAAGAAAATGCGCCGACACTTCCTTTGAGTGGCCTTGACAACAGCCATGTTTAACAGTGCAACTGAATCCAGTCTCACCGCCTAGTGCCGTCCAATATATCCGTCTCCTCCACACCGCTTATCCCCAACAGCACACGTAGACAGCAGAGCGATGGACGGAGAGATGAGGAGGAGGAGGAGGAGGAGGAGGATGAGGGGTACAGACTCTGTGGCTGGGTTTAATAGAGGGAAAAAGATAGAAACAGATGTGGCCCCTGGAGAGAGGTAGTGGGGCCGCGGTGTCTGATGGGTATATTTTATCTGATGGGCTAATAAGAGGTTAGCCCTCTGGTTCCCATGGCCTGATGATTAGTCAGCCGAGGGCTGACTATGCTCTCACCCCAAGCATATGTTCTAAACCACTATTTCATCACACCAGTATAGCAAGAATGAAAAACCCACCAATCAGAGCCTTGGCATGGGATAGTTTCACACGCATGCACACATGGTACACACGCACACACACACACACACCAGATAAAGTCTTGCATGTTGTACAGCATTTGTGTGGGAAATGATTTGCTCAAGGACAAGGCTCTCATTCCTTTCTCACACAAACACGATACACTCCCACACACCTGTAGAAGCATTTATACAGTCTATGCTGTGTGAATAAACCAAATGAATAAAGGTGAATGGACACACTGATGAAACCGTGGATGGAGGGAATATGTGGTGGTAGGTGTTAAGCACAAGCAAGACAGGTGGCACATCCACACTGGAGAATGGTTTTTAGATCGGAAATGTTTTCCTCCGTTCATCTTTCAACAGCTCTTCCAAGTGACGAGCGCTCTGCTAATCCACACTTTTTAATCTCTTCTTTTTCCATCCCTTCCTCCAGTTCCACATCTTCCGCGTCTTTCAGACCAAACTACTGACTACACCGCCCTCTCAGCCAGTCTGACAACATTTCCTCTCCCTCTCCCTGCCTGTCAGTCAGAGTCCATCCCGCCAGGGCCAGTGCATGTTTGGGGTGTTTCTTTGGATGCTGTACCTTAGAGGAAAGCGCTGCCGTCAAAGCCCACAGTTTTCCTTGGCTGTGATTTGAGCATTTTTTCACTGTTTTTTTTGTGCTTTTTACCAACTATTTTACTTGGGATTCAAGGCCAATATCTAAACATGGTTCAATACCCCTAGGTAATAAGAAAATATTTATATTCACCCCTGCCAAATTTGGCCCAAAATTAGTCCAATTTAACAGATGAATGATCAAAAAGCTGTGCTGACACCACTTACCCTTGGCTATTTTGGACCCATTATATTTATTATCCAGTCGATTCCAGTGTGTTGTCAAATTACTCTGCAATTATCTCAAATTCACAACAAACAGACCTCCCAGACATTTGCATGTTAGTGGTGTGTAAAGACCATTGGGCTTAAAGTGTACAACAAAACAATAAATACCAAGCAGCTGCCTCATTAAAGCACTGCACTACATCCAACAAACAAATACTTCCAACCACAGCAACAAAATAATGCCCTTCTGCAACTCTATCAATATAATGGGAACAGTATATCAATACAAAGACATGGTGACACACAATGTTCTGCTGTATGCACCAACACTTTACATTGAAACTCAAATATAAAGCCTGTAAAATATATATACATTTTTTCAGCGTTTAGTCCCCTTACCAGCCCAAAACCCCTTTTGACTGCCTAGTGTGAACTCTTTATATCAACTAATGATATTTCAATCCGATCTGATAATCTAAACCCAATAACATCTCTGTTGACCTGGGTGATCAAAATCCTTAACATTAAGACAACACACACACACGCAAGCTGGAGCTCACTGCTGGTTTTCCAGACGATTGATCTGATTAAGTCAAATGAGATGAGCCCTGGTATTCGGCTGAGGCCATCATGATTAACAATTGCTTTCTATATCCCAAGGTATCCTAGTACTGCCCAGGAATGTAGAGGACCCGAAGCCAGTCCACCAGATACAAACACACAAGAAAGAAGGCATTTCATTCACAAGAATTATTAAACAAACCCTACATGTTTCGCTGTTTTACTAGTCTGAGTATGTTCTTTTAGGCGACCTTGGGTGTCTTGAAAGGCACCCTCAAATAAAATGTATTATTATTATTATTATTATTATTATTATTATTATTATTATTATCTTTTCCTGCATTACAGTCAAGTGATAAAATTGTTTTGAAAATATTACTTTTCATTTCTCAAGTATTTAATTTACAAAGGAGTATAGAAAAATAGGCTTCATCATGTGGTTATTTTATATTGAATTACCAGAAAGCATGCTATATCGTGATGGAGATATTAAATGGCCTATATCGGGATAGAAGATTTTGGCCATATTGCCCCTACCAACACCCCCAAACACATGGGGCCCCTTGTCTCTGTTCCCTGCTTTTCCTGCATTACAGTCAAGTGATAAAAAAAAGAGAAAATATTACTTTTCATTTGTCAAGTACTTAATTTACAAAGGGGTATAGAAAAATATGCTTCATCATGTGGTTATTTTATGTAGACCATATATTGAATTACCAGAAAGCACGCTATATTGTGAAGGAAGATTTTGGCCATATCGCCCAGCCCTACCAACACCCCTAAACACATGGGGCCTCTTGTCTCTGTTCCCTGCGTGTATTTGTGGGCCCCTGCATCAGCCTTTAATCAGGTTTTCCCCTGACCCAACAAGTGTCCTTGAGCCATTTATCGAGCGGAGTCTAGTAAATATTTAACAAAAGAAAGGGCGGCCAAGAGGAAAGCAGAGATAAGGGGGGGGGGGGGGGGGGGGGGAAGAGAGAGAGAGAGAGAGATTATGTTAATGCCTATGCTAAGGCAAACAACGATGGTCAAAGCCTGGCACAAAGCATGCCCGGCGGAGAAAGATAGAGAGACGGAGACAGGTGAGAGTGAGAGAGAGAGAGAGGAAGAGACACATATATAGACATATATATATAGAGAGAGATAACCTCTTGGTCGACTTTCCAAAGACCACTGGAAAGAAAAAAATAAATGAAGGGATGAATGAAGGGAGTGTCAGGAGGAAAGAAGGGGAGAGAGTGGGAGAGCGAGAGAGAGACAGCGACAGCGAGAGGTTTTAATCTCTTCTAGACTCACGCTGGTCAGCTAAACCCCTGCCACCTCTCTGATTGGGCAGTGCTACTGACACCGGAAGATTCAAAGAAGAAAAAATGTAGGGGGTTAAACTTCCTCACTCATGGTGGTGTGACTAATCTGTGTACGTGTGTGTGTGTGTGTGTGTGTGTGTGTGTGTGTGTGTGTGTGTGTGTGTGTGTGTGTGTGTGTGTGTGTGTGTGTGTGTGTGTGTGTGTGTGTGTGTGTAAAGGTAGGGTTTCACATCACAACAGGGCTGCGGGGGGGGGGATGAGAGCTCTCAAGCACAGCAGCATACCTTATGACGTAGTTCCTCCACCCCAGGGATGTCGATATTAAACACCCAGCCCCTCTCTCTCTCCACCCCACCTCCTGTACCACAGCTTCCCCCCCCCCCCCCCCCCCCCCCCCCCAACTTCAATCCACACAAACGCACACCCTAACACACTTCAGTCGCCCCCAAAGCATTTACTGTTTCACAGCCTCAGCTTTATAACTCAGCAGGGGGTACGCAAGCATGAGATAAGTGTGTGTGTGTGTGTGTGTGTGTGTGTGTGTGTGTGTGTGTGTGTGTGTGTGTGTGTGTGTGTGTGTGTGTGTGTGTGTGTGTGTGTGTGTGGGTCCTGATTTGAACGTTAGCCATAGAAATAAGTAGAGGGATGGTGGGTTTCGAAAGCAGAAGGAAAAAAGGCAGTAAATGGCCAAGAAATACCATAAAATATTCAACTGTTTTGCCTCTCCATCGCCGACAGGGCCTGCAAACCCAGTGTGTACTTTCCTGGTCTATTTCTATTTACTAGCAGCAATCTACTCGGCTGCATAAGGTGAATGGACATGACTGTACATTAAACATGGATGGCAAAAATGATGCAGGCTGCCATATGTTCCATTTACGAGCAACTGCTACACAGCTGTCAAGCAGTTTAGGTTGTACACGTTCGACGTTGGATTATTAAGACTAATAATCTAATATTCCTCTCTTTAACTTGTTTAAGCAGCAGTTACTCATTATATTGATTTTTCAGACGATAGGTTTTCTCTGACAAGATATTAATCATTCAATTCCAAGAAGAAAGAAAACAACCATTTTTTTCAGCCTTTAATGAAGAATGGGCTCGTTTTTGCAATCATTATCACCCCCACCCCCCCTCTTCACACCCCTTTTCACTCTTCCATCAAAACCTGTGTCGTCGTGTAAAGTAGTTAAAAAACCCTTCCTGTAAGTTGGGGGTACTCTGTCATTTCTATTAAAACCAGCTGCACCCAGTGGATGGATCATTATGCAATTTTAAAGCTTTCAAAATCGATGCTTAACTGACACTGAAAGCCCCCAAAAAAACACTGACTTCTGATGAGGTTTGTGCACAAGTGTTTTCCTTTTCAGAATGTGTGCATGTGCATGTGTATGTGAATGTATGCATGCGTGTGCGTGTGCATGTGTGTGTGCACATGCGTGCCCATGTGTGTGAGCTTGCATGTGTGTGTGTGTGTGTGTGTGTGTGTGTGTGTGTGTGTGTGTGTGTGTGTGTGTGTGTGTGTGTGTGTGTGTGTGTGTGTACACACATGCGTGTCTCCAACATTTAGATTGGTGAAGCTCGTCATTACTATGGAAGCTCCTGTGATTTACGCCCTCCATTTAAACTTCATCAGCAGTCATTAGCGAGCTGCCCTGGGCATGCAATTGCACACCACCTGGGCACCGCCGCTGCTGCCGGCCCAGCCAGCGATGCAGTAAAGAGGCAGGGAAAATGACAAAAAATAACCTGCACAGTCCTCCTGACAGCCAGACATACAGTGTCTGACCTAAAGTAAATATTACACTGACTCTTTTTGAACAAACAGAAGAAACAGAAAACACAAAGAGGGAATGAAATGAAACTATTTAAATGCATTTTAGCATAGGCAGATTTATGGTCACAGCATGAGGTCCACGAAAGAGCCTCACCCACCCACCCACCGCATTCTCCTAGTGTGGTCTACTTCTAAGATGAGCAGACGCCAAGTATGTGTGTGTGTGTGTGTGTGTGTGTGTGTGTGTGTGTGTGTGTGTGTTCAACTTTGATCACATATACATCAACTCCACGCAACAAATTAATAAACTGCTGGGCCACATTTTACTCAACCAAGCTGTATACACTTACACGTACACTTATACATGAAGCGTATACACGCTGTAAGTATTTTTAAACCTTTTGCTGTCGACACTACAGCTCCATTGCCTTGAGGGGGTTTAAGGCCAGACGTGCTGGCAATTTCCTTATATAATACAGACATAGTGAGAATGACTAGTCATTTCAGAGATATGCTTGTCCTCTGCAACCATATGTGTCTTCTCCCCTGGACCCCCTGGACCCCCACCCCTCTAGTCTCCTGCTGGCTTTGTCCTTAGCTCACTCTGCTGTCATGAAACTTCATCTGGCTGTACGCAGGCCTGGAAAACCACACACACACACCCACAGACACAGACACACACACACAGAAGCACGGCGTTCTGCCCTCCACAACGTTCCCATGAATTCCACTTCCTAATTAGATCTGAGGTCTACATGCTTCATCGGCAGAAACTGACCACTTTGACTTTACTCCTGTTGTGGTGTGAAGACACACCACCCTCTGTCCCTCTTCTCCTTCTCTCGTCTGACCCTCTCTCTTTGTCCCGCTTCCATCTCCCTCTCCTATATGGTGTATTTGTGGAATCACGCACTCTCTGACAATTGGACAATTGGTAAATTGATAGGAATTAGCCTCATAGGGGCAACAGTACATCAGGATCAACTCTGTGTGTGTGCGTATGTGTGTGTGTACCAGAGCTAGTTTTAAGTCATTGGGTACAAGCCCAAGTGTTTAGCTCCAAGTCCAAGTCAAGTCTCAAGTCTTTATAGTAAAAGTGGACATGGATAAATAAAAGCAGACACAGGTACATTTGCAATCAGCGCTGCAGATTTCAAACAAAAACAATTTTGGTTGATTAATAAGACGATTAATTATTTATGAATTACCATTTGCTTAATTTGTTATGTAAAACACAGTAATCAATTAGAATTTAGGGAGAGAGTGGTTAATCCAGAAGATGTCAGTAATGCAGGAGCAAACCTGCCTCAGCACCAGGGTCTGAAGTTAATTTTTTCGGTCACCAGCCACTGTAGCTGGTGGACAAAGAAATCCACCAGCCACAACCAGTCCGTTCAGCATAGCTCAGTTTAGTTTTCTCTTTTAATAACAAGTAAGGCAAAAGCGATATGTAGGCCTAGTGGGACAGAGAGAAACTCCAATCACGGACATTTAAATGATAGCAGTAAAGTAAAGCCTAAAGTAGGCTATGAGGTTTGGTAAGCACTGGTGCGATGGATGGCTAAATTCGTTGCGATCAGCCTCAGTGTCTGCGACCATAATGTGACAAATATATTAATGTAGGCTAATATTGTTCTTTTGACTGAGTTAGAATGATATTGGATATTCAAAAGATATTCACGATCCCTAATAAAGCGATCTTAAGCGGAGAGCGAAAGGGACAATCAGCAGTGAAAATCCCGGTGGCTCTAGCGGTGTTAACTGATGGGCTGCTGAAACAGCACTAAACCGGGTAAAACAAAGAGGTGATCCCCGGTCAAGTCCCAGCGTGTCTCGCGACTACCTGACGTCTCTAGCAGGCTACCTGACGTGCTTCAGACTGGAGGCTGCCGACAGCACAACTTTCCAACCAGGGTGATCACTTAAGGGAAATCGGGCTAAGATAATAACAATGCAGTGTTTCCCTGATATGCATTCAGCAGCATGTATTCAATGATTATTTATCATAGCCATTAGAATCTGAGCAAATCTTTTATCGAGTCTCACAGCAGTCAAGCCTCAAGTAAGTCAAGTCTCACAGCCGGTGAGTCCAAGTCAAGTTGTAAGTCCCCATTTTCCCAGTCCCCAGCTCTGGTGTGTACAGCCTAGATGGCACAATAGCAGAAATTCCTTAGTTTGTCTGTATGTTTAAGTGTGTATGAGCAGCTATGCGTGTGCTCGACACACAACCCAGTCACATGTCGACCTTTCCTACTATGCTGTGGAGGCCAGCACTTGCATCTCTACTCATTCAAAAAAACAAAACATTGCTTTAATAAATTCAATTCCTCACGGTGGCTTTCAGAAACATTAAGTAGCTCTGGCTTTTTTAACGATCAGACAGGGCTTGACTCAATCAGCGTAATAGAAACCAGGTCATGTGACCCGCACTTCCACTCTCTGTACGTGCACAGAGCACGTTAACGCGAAGGCACATTCATGGGCCAAGCTAATCTACACACAGGAGCAACAGAAGGAGAACAGGACACAATTCACTGGCATTCCTCCCGAGCAATAAACAAATGCTTTTTTGCGGTTGCACATTCAGTGTATGCACGTCGTGGTCAGGGATGGTTTCACGCCACACTGTGCTCACAGAGATTAAACAAAGAAGTTATTGTACGCAGCGACATACAACGTGATGCCTGGGAGGCATATCCTTGGCTACACACTAAAGCACTAATTAGAAGAAGAGAGAGTGACAGGCAGACAACTCAATACTGGGACCGTTTAAGATGACCCAAATCTTCCCCCAAAAATACGCTTAGTGATTGAAGGACTGACTGGACGGAGTCCAAGGGGACACCTGGCCCCTTTAGCGCAGAGTAAAGTAATGTCTGAATCGATTAGACAGCACTAATGGATTGGGCGAGGTCTAACCCAACACCCTGGTATCTGTCAGCTGCTTCCAATGTGTCCGATCTGCTTTAGATGGGTGACGCAGCTCTCCGATCAATATGTGGCGATCAAACTCTCTCAGCGTTCTACATGGCCGGGAATCAATACTGCTTAGCTTCTTCCCTCCTCTCGAATGCTTTTTACTACACTAGACATGGCAGGAAATGCAGATGGACGAAAGATACAAGTATGCTAGCACATTACTGAAATGGCAAAAAAACAAACAAACAGGGAACGGCACAGATACATGCCACTAACAACATTAGATCCAAGGTCTGATTCCCAGCTTTTTCTGTTGAGGGAAAACAAGTGGCTGTTAACATTTCACCTCGATACCGATGAGAGGGGGTATGGAGGAGTGGCAATGTTATTTTCCACTTGACCAGTGGTTACGCTTCGCTGGGGGAATACACCTAGGACTCCAGAGCCCAGCGATGCCTGATCTCACTCAACCATGACAGCACTAGTCCACACAGGGAGCCCAGCAGCTGGGTACAGCAGACCTGTACATGCCCCTCACAAACCCCCCAACCCCCCTGGCTAGACTGACCCAGTCAGCCAGCTTCCACCACGTGCAGACTGGAGCAAAACTTTGGGACAAATTAGGCCTGTCGGCCACTGGTGAGATGCCATGTGTCAAAAAATTAAATAACGGACAGTTTGAACTGTGAGCAGGCGACAGCGCCTGAGTCACTTGGAAAGTTAGGCAGCTGGACGAAATGACAACATGCAAAAAACAGGAAATGATCCATGTCATAAGATATGGCGGGGGGGCTTAACTCACTGCATCCATCCTCGTCGCTGTGGTCTCCGCAGTCATTGTCGCCGTCACACTGCCACTGGGCGGGGATGCACGTGCACTCTCCAAAGGCGCTGACCGCGCACGTGAAGTGGTTCCTCCCGCAGGAGCACTCGGCGCTGCCCTGTGTCCCTGGAGAGACAGGGGGACAGAGAACAGAGAGGTGAGTATAGTACGCAGGCATTAAGACAAAGAGCTGGGAGACGGCAGACAGGGGAAACATTCTGGATGACCCAAGGTCAGAAGGACCCAAACGGCACACAGACAGAATCAATGGCGGACTCCTCATTATGTTCTGGTTCCCATTCCACACCAAGGGTAAAAGCAGCCGACAGACAACTGTAACCTTTAGGCACATATCAGAAAGTACCAGGATGACAGAACTTAAAGGTTAATATACAGTTAGGAGGAGGCAGACATGGAGCCGGTGCCAAGAGTCAGATATAATGCATGCCAAACAGATCCGTGTCCACTTCGAATGTTGGGATTTTTCACTGCTCATTTCAGTTACAAAACAGAATCATTGCAATCAACTTCAAAATTGCCTTTTGGTTTGGTTAAATGTAGTCTGCGTGAAGTTCAGTGCACTTCACACAGCAGACGAAATGTAGGCTAGGCGCCAAAACAGGCTGCATAATTGATCTGCAGTCGTGTTTTTATGCTGCCTTCAGCTTCTTTGTCTGCCAAACTAGCACATTGCTGTAAGCTACATCATACACACACACACATACACAACCAACATATCTCTGCATGTGGACACATGTAGACTCAAAGCACACACTTCAGTGTGACAGTATATCTGTTTACTGTAAAATAAACCTGTTTTGGCTTTGATTCATGTAAAGATTAGAGCTCTTTAGCTCTTAATATGCTCCAAAAGTGTGTGTGGGTGTTTGTACACTCATTCTTACGTCTACACTTTCTGATGTTCCCAAACAAGAACATTCTGAGTATCGCTACAATATTTAACCCCATGTGCTCAGCTTCACCTGTATCCTCATACAGGCCGCCCCACGGGCCAAAGCACACATCAAAACAACTATACAACAAACACCGGGAGATGAAATATGTCCCATTTCCTTTCATTCAGTCAATATTTTTTGCATTTGAGCCATGTAGGCCAAGGAACAATGACTTAGGCATCATCCAGTAACCTCGTCCGCATCACAGTTAAATCATGACCTTATTATTAAATCATGACCTTATTATTATATTATGGGCAATGAATAAAACCTCCCGTTTTGACCATGGAGCTCATTAATGTCGTGTGTGTGTGTGTTTCCTGGCCCACTCATAAAGGCATCAGTCAACCCGGGCCTGGCAAAAAGAGCCTGTAACCTTCAGAGCCCTCCCACTGCACTAAATTAATGGTCTCTCTCTCTCTCTCTCTCTCTCTCTCATCCCTAGTTCACACCTCCACTAAGTAATCTTTTCTTCTTCTTTTCCTGTTTTCTCCCCCCTCCTCCTCTGCTACCCCCTTCACTGCCCTTGTTCCAGAAGGCCCTTTTAACGGAGAGGAAAAATGCAATGGCCTCATCAGAGTCATTTTCTCAAATATCTCCTCCCTCTCCCCCTTCTTTTCTTGCTTTCTGTCTCAGGTGTACACCTGAGACAGGTGTACACCTGAGACAGTGTACACCGCCCCCCCCCGCCCCCAACCCCCCATAATCCTCTCCAAGGGTGTGTGCCATACATGTGTTGCATTTACCAGTGTGTGTGCCATGCATGTGCTTTAACCAGCTGTGTGTGTGTGCATGTGTGCGTGCGTGTGTGAGCGATTGGATGTCTGTTGGCTAGCTGGAGCAGCAAGCCATGTCACATTGAAGCCACATCACAAGCCCAGCATTTGTCAAGGCCGCTGGCCCAGAGGAGACCGGCCACAACAACACCACACCCGACAGAGACGAAGCTACTCTGGCATGAAGATGTGCTCTGGGGCAGATCACTCGATCACACTTGTAGACACAGATGTATACTGGGAACCACATTAGTTGCCCAAATTGTTTCGCATTAAAATGCAACTGATGTTTTTTGGCTTGAACAGAACAGTACATCAGGACTTAATAGGAACATACTGTACATGTGCAAGCAAGTCAACAGAAACGCTAAACAACGTCTTTTAAGGGCACTGGTTGCAGATCTCACAATGGATAATGGATTGATCAAAGAGACGGCTTTGTAAACTCTGTCTGAAATCTGAATACGCCATTTGAAGCAGACATAGTAAAAGTCAAAGCCACGATAATTAGCCAAGAAAAAAACAACAACAAGGTCAACCATCATTTCCCAACTTGAGAGAAGCGCATTCATAGACAAGGTTATTCCACAGTATCAAAGAGGTGGCCAGAGGGCCTCTCTGGCTCACCAGGTGGTTATCACATGTTTTAGACGTGAGAGGCAGAGGCATAAAAAAAGGAAGGAAAAAAAGAAAGAAACGGTGGCAGCCAGGCGTGGAGGCCTGGGGCTTTCAGATGCACCACCATGACGGCCAAGAGGACTAGTCCAAACAGATAATGATCACCTGGCCCCAATGGGCTTGGGCTTTTGTGAGCATGTGTGTGTGTGTGTGTTTTGATTGGCGGTTAAGGCTGTCGTACAAAGCTTTGTCAGTTACTGGAAGATCTCTGCATGCCAGCGAATCGACAGGAGCAAATGTCTCCTAACCTGTCAAAAGGCCGTACTGCAGGGGGGTGTTTGTGCAAGCGAGTGTGTTTTGATTAGGAGAACAGTTGTACAGAGCTTTGTCAGTTACTCCTATTTGTCTGCAATGACAACAAGCAGAACCAAAAGTGCCCTTCTGTGGCATTACTTTCAAACCTGTCACTACCAACAGTTACAGTGAAGCGTCTGCACAAGCATAGTCCCGCTCCTGTGTGTGTGTGTGTGTGTGTGTGTGTGTGTGTGTGTGTGTGTGTGTGTGTGTGTGTGTGTGTGTGTGTGTGTGTGTGTGTGTGTGTGTGTGTCCAAGGCCAAAAGGAAGGTGTCGGACACAACCAAATGGACGTTGCCCTATAGTTGAGCCTCGGGTGCTTGGGAGGTGCAGTTTGCCAGCACTGTCCAAACACGCTCTTTGGGTGCACAACCAGGAGAGGTGGTCCAGCAAGGAAAAACAAAACCCCCCCCAAAAAAACCCAATCCACCCCCTCCCCACAAAAGGAAAAACATCCACGCCTAAAACCAAGCCCACCTACAGCAGTGAACCGCCGCCAAAAGTCACACACCTTCTCCCCTTCCACCGAAAACCAAGCAGGAACCTGCCCCATTGTGGAGACGGACATGGTGGACGGCGGAGGACACGAATTGTAGGTCTACCCCAAACCACACTCACGTCAGATCTCCCAGGTGGCATTCGGCCTCTATTTCCTGTTTCGCGGCCTACCCGTAGTTAAACGTTTAAAGCAACAGCGGGAGCCTGGTGGAGAGGGGGGGGGGGGCGGGCAGGCGGGGCAGGGGGGTTGTGCAACAAGGCCGGCCCACACAATGACACCTCAGCCCCCAGAGAAGAAGAGTGGGTGGCCGCACTCTTTGACACCATGTCAAAATGCTGCCACGTTAATTGGGCATTAGACCTCCCTGGAGACTACCTGGAGGGTCGGAGCAGTGTCTTGTTTTGCAGTGTGTGTGTGTGTGTGTGTGTGTGTGTGTGTGTGTGTGTGTGTGTGTGTGTGTGTGCGTTTTATGCATTTGTGTGTGTGTGTGTGTGTGTGTGTGTGTGTGTGTGTGTGTGTGTGTGTGTGTGTGTGTGTGTGTGTGTGTGTGTGTGTGTGTGTGTGTGTGTAAAAAAAACTGCGATAAGCAGGAATAGGGGGCATCTGATAGTGTGAGGTGTGCGACGGGCGCATTGAGCGAGCAAGTCAATCCCGCTGTGAAGCCTCCTCCCGCATTCACTCCTTCACACCCATGTCTCATGCTTCCGTTCAAACCACGCAGCTGCATGAAAGCCTTATTGCAGGGGGGGCCAGCTGTGCCACAGCATGTCAACAACCAAACTAAACCAGCCAAACGAAACTTGAGCACGTCGCATTCAGCAGCGCAGCGGTCCACGTCACGAAACGCTGCGCCCGAAAGTCACAACCGGTACCCCACCGAACAACAGGGGAAACACTGCGAGCACCCCCCCCCCTTCTCCACACTGAATAGGGCCCTGATCATCTGTGATTCAAGTCCACCAGTGAGAGGATATGTAGGGAACAAAAAGCTGCTTCATGAAGGAGTCAATCAGTGCTTGGTTGTGTTCCCTCATTGCTCCTACAAGAGGTTCACCCTCGTTTTAGGACATTGTAAGACAAAAAGTGGCATTCCAAACATGTTTGAACAGAAACAATATGGATAGGCCAATTTAGACTATACCATAACCAACCACGGTAGTGGTTAATTCAATGTATACATTTATAGCCAATTCAATGTATCAATCAAAAAAGAATTTTACACCATGATGGAAACTTGAGTGCAATATGAAAAAGGGATTATGAATAAGACGTGCTGCAGCTATAAATACCCTGTAATCCGGCATCTTTTTGATGCAATGCACTAGATTTGGCTTCAGAAAATACAATACTCTGCATTATTCACTCTGAATACTGTTTCATCACATTAGAGCTTGATGACAGCATGTCGTCATTTCAACGTAAGAGTTGGTGGAGAGATAGAGCGGTAAACACACCGTTAATGACGCCGGCCGTACATATATCAGGACGCCATGCAACACATTCGGATTCCAGACACGCAGGGTGGCAGGCCAATTTGAAATAGTAACTTATAGTTTGCCTGCCGTCAGTGAGAAAGTTGTGTAAGTTGTGTATCACTCATTTCAAAAATGATGAGAGCACATCGGCTGAGAGAAGAAAAAATGAGAGACGCTTTATTGGGTTGGTGGAATGTGTGTTTTCATGGATGAGTGCTCAGCGGTGGTTGCTGGATTGGCCTTGGATTGGCCAATGTTGAAAAAGTTTGAGAGTCAGAGTCAGTTTTTCTATGTTGTTTGAAGTCGATGACCCGTTCCTCCTCTTTCTTCAACTTATTTTTTTGTGTCACACACACACACACACACACACACACACACACACACACACACACACACACACACACACACACACACACACACACACACACACACACACACACACACACACACACACACACACACACACACACACACACTGGAAGTTGTCTGAGATCCGCGCTGACCAGATTCCGTGTGGTCACGATGGCTCCCAGTTTATTGTGCACGGCTACATGACTGTGCCATTGGCTCGATCGTCATCCTCCACTCTGGCCAGTGTTTTTCCCTAAACCCTGCCGGTTCTCCTGTGCCTACTAATTTGTACTGTGGCGGTTCGGCTGGAGCCTGATGTGGAGCAGTGCAGAACCCGCAGTGGCACATGTTGGGCCAAGCTGAGCTATCCCTCCCTCCCTCCCTCCCTCTTTCCCGCTTTCTCCGTCTCCCTCTAAAAACCCAACCATGTTGTTCCAGGACAGGGCCCGTCATCACCAACTCATCCTCCTGGTTCACACACGTATGCGCGGCAGATCGAAAGAAACATGCACGTACACACACAGCGTGTAAATGTCTCGGTGACTGCCGCAACATTTGGTGAGCAGCAGGGTTCCAATCCTTTCCCACCTGCTCATCACAAACTTTCATTAAAGCTCTTATCAGCGCACAGCACTCAATCACACTCTCAGAACACAATATGGCAGGGTGTGTGTGTGTGTGTGTGCGTGTGCGTGTGGGGTTAGCGCGCAACATCCATGCTGACCCTCCCATTTGTCTCTGGCTTCCTTAAAATCCTAGCATCATGTTCAGAGTACGCTATTTCTGTACTCGCTCACACACATACATACAACACATACAATGGATATTAGCACTAGCATCCCCAGCGGCATGCAGAGCAAACAGTAGCTCAGAAGAATACACTGTCCTCCTTAATAGTTGTGTTTTTTGGTCGTTTTGTTTTTAGACAATGAAGCGCCAGCATAATTGCATCCCTCATGATAAATCATGGCTTTGACTGCAGTGGGTTATAAATAGGGCCTGGGAGATCAAACCGGGGAAATCAAATGAAAGGATTGTACTGTTGTTACGCTGCTGTGTGCACACACACACACACACACACACACACACACACACACACACACACACACACACACACACACACACACACACACACACACACACACACACACACACACACACACACACACACACACACACGTCACCCGTGGTTGGCCAGCAGCATGCTCTCTGAAGTGAGTTCAAAGATAAGGGTGAGTTGGCGCAGGATCAGTGCCTGGTTTTCGGCATGGGCATGTGGGCATGCGGGCTGGAATGGCGGGGCGTGGGGTGTTGGTATTCGTGATGAGGGCATCTATATTTGTGTGTATGTGTTGTTCCTGAGTGTTTTAAAGTATATGGGAAATATAGAGCCATGAATTTAAAGATTGGGAAAACAATCATTATGTGCGATGTTTTGCTAAGTTGTCAAGTGCCAAGTTATTTTTTTTTTATTTGCATGCTCAGAATTGCTGTGTGTGTGTAGGCATAGGGGGGCGGTCAGTGTGCGGCTGAGCGAGACAACACGTCGTCCTACATTCTAGTTTTCACAAGTCAGCTCCTTTCAACAAAGTCTGTCCTTGCCAAACTACAACTATGTGCCGCTGGGACTAGACAAGTTTAAAGAATAGATGTGAAGCACTCGTCGTCTATTTCAAACCTATAATTAACATTCTGTGCGACGAGGAAATTAACATAGGGTACTTACTCCAACTTGGAGGGGTTTGTTCTTGATACTCTTCATGGCAGCTCTAGGGTGTGTTTTTATAGGGATGATGAAGAGTACTGTCATAAAGCAAGTGTGGTTAAGGACTTGAGTGTTGTATTGAGGGTAGGAAGGGGTGGGGGGGGGTATGACCAGGCTGCTAATTGGTACTGGAGAAACATTGACTTTAAAAGACAATAAGCACATGATTAGTACACACTTTTCAAATTCCCCCAGACTTTTCCCGGGTAATTCTTTTTAAACATTGTACCAATGAGACTGCGTACTCCATGTCACAAGACCACGCCGTTTCTGTAACGTGTGAGAGAACAATGGCGGCATGAAGGTGGTGTCAAAACTGTTGTTACTACATTTGTTGGCCATATCAGCAATCACAAAGACGATGTTCACTTTTAAAATGTGTGTACATAGATTGGTTATCGGCACACAAAGGTTTTGTGTGTGTGTGTGTGTGTGTGTGTGTGTGTGTGTGTGTGTGTGTGTGTGTGTGTGTGTGTGTTGACAGGTCTCGCAGTACAAACAGGCCTCTGGGCTGTGCACCCTCACTGTGAACACTAGACTGCTGGGCAATGTGCTGAGTGTGCACTCTTTGTGCAAGCCCCCCTCCTGCCCCCACCCTCATCTAATCCACAGATTGTCTCTTTTGGCTAGCTGAATTACCCCCCCCCCCCCCCCCCCCTTTGACAACAACAGCTAGCGGGACCTCTCCTGGGACCCTGCTCAAGGTGTGGACAAGAAGAAGCTGAAGAGACAGAAGAAGCTGGTTGTAAAAACAATACAGAGTCCTATAGAAGTGTGTGTGTGTGTGTGTGTGTGTGTGTGTGTGTGTGTGTGTGTGTGTGTGTGTGTGTGTGTGTGTGTGTGTGTGTGTGAGAGAGAAAGAAAGAACACCTGATCTAATCTTACGGTCCAAATCAGTTGCAAACAAAACTGTTTTGGGGACAGAAGAATTAGGGATGGGAATCGAAAACTGTGCGATCCATCGGAATCGTATGCCTCCAAGCTTATCGATTTCTCTTATTAATGCCATGTTTTTAAGACAGTTGCACATGTGCATTTCAAAACCAACGACACCAAAGGCGTAATTTCATTTTTATTTCCACACAGAAAATTGATCCAGAATCAATAAGGGAATCGATAAAGAATCGGACCGATAACAGAATCGATAATGGAATCGGCATCAATAAAATCATATCAATTCCCATCTCCGAGAAGAATAGAAGAAAAATAACTTAGTTCACCAGAATCAGGTTTCAGCTGTAAGGAAAATAAGATGTCAAAATAAAAAAGACAATCCCTATAACTGTTTAACAAGTCCATGGAAGCAAATGTAGAACCATATTTTGGTGGTACCAAAATAGGCAGATCTCGCTAAAAACAGGAATGTTGTTATCCTCATGCTTGACCCAAAGTCCAATTGAATACAAGAGAATACTAGAGATGGTGAGATTGAAGGATGGTTACAGGGTGAGAGCAGCCAAGAAATGTGCAGGACCCCATAGGGTGCCCAGAGGACTCACAAAATATTGGTTGGACCCAAATCGCCACTGAATATCCAACTGTTACAGTTTCCAGCAGTCCTTTCCACAGAACACACAAGGCAAGCCGGGGGAGCTCGTGCGTGTGTTCATGTGTGCGCATGTGCCTTTCTGAGTGTGTATGTTTATTGGCGTTACTACCCATAGGGCCTGGCTCGGGTCCAGTCCAGCATGGAGGCCCACTACAGTCTATGCTACAAGACCCCTGTCTGGAATCAGACTTCCAGGCTAGGTCCTCCCTGCAACTAAAGCCTCCCCAGAGATGGTCTCTCCCTGGGTCCCAATTGGCAGTGGCCAATGTCACAAACCTTCAGCCAGATACAGACTCAACATTGACAGACGTACAGAAAGTTACTCAAGCAATAACTCAAATTAAACTTGAGATGAGGCAGAGTATGAAAATACATAATTTAAAGAGCTGCTTATTGCTGAGCATCATGGCTCATCAGAAATGATTAATGAGGGGGCCTGTTGTAAGAGAACCCACTGAACACTAATGTAAACCTTATGATGGTCTATGAAAATCGTCAACCAACCTCCAAACCAAGAAAGTTGGTAGTAAATTGGTATGGTTTCCATGTTACAGGGTGAGTTACATTATTGTTAAATGTTAAGAAACATTAGGTCCATGTTACAGCACTGATTGCAGTACCTGTTGCCAAAATAACATCTCAGTTTTACATGTTGGTCTGGGAATATGGCCATACAGAAATATTAAAAAGGTACACATTCTTTCCAACGAACCTGTATCTCAGAATAAGTCAGGATGAGGAGAATTTGAGTGCACATGTAAATATTCGACATTCCGAATTTTACCATTGCCTCTTGCACATCATGTTGGCACCAGGCCCACCATGAACATTGGAGACTGAGGGCAAACAAATATGCCGTCAGCCAATTGAGTACATTGACTGCTGCGATTTTCACATTGGTCTACTGTGAACCACCAAACTGAACTGTACATTACAGTATTGTATTAAAAGCAGGGACATTCACAGAGAATGCACACAAAAAAAACTTGGATGGCCCGTCACTGATTATGAGCCAGCATGACCTTGGCAATAAAAGATAGGTTGCATATGTAGTATTGGACTATTATATATTCTTGTATTCTCACAATGAGTTACCAATTTCTTGGGAATATACATGTGCACAAAGCTCACAAGGTGCCTTCATACACACCCCAGGGGCAAATAATATAAAACAAACAGCATTCCAGAGGAGAATAGGGAGGTATGTTGTGCATTGGGTGAAGGTGGTGGTGTTAAATTGGTGACTTGGAAGGCAGAACCATTGCCGAAGCGAAGCGGACAACCTGTGGTTGGGAGTAAATTCTTTCCCCTCATAGGCTCCTTTGAGAAAATCGAGGGACAAACAGAAAACAGAGAGGCCTCCATTCAAAGTAATTTATCCCTACGGCCGATCCTTCTTTACTGGCTGCAATAGCCCCCTTCCGGGGCTGCCCAGCAGGATGCCTGCGAGTGGCGTGTGAAACTCTGTCTCCTTTAGCTCCAAAGGAAAGGATGAACAATGGCCCTTGCTAGGCGCTGGATCTTAACAATCCCTTTCTCTCATTCCCCCCCCCCCCCATCTCAATCCCTCTGCTATTCCATAATGCACCTTGGAAATATGCTGACTATCAGAACAAATATGAAAACATTCTTCATCCACACTAAAGCCTCCTTATTTTCAGCAGTTAATCTGTGCATTAGTCTGTGGCTGTGTTTGTTGTTCTTGGCGTTTGGAGAGACCAGCTCACTAAATGAGCCAGGAGGGCGAGATGTGCTCACATTTTTACCGAGTTCTCAGGACCCTCTCTGACCCCCGCCTATTGCTCGAATCGTCAAAATGTGGGGTGACTCCCCATGGTCCCCTGCCTGTCTTCATTGCTGGCCTTACCAAAACCACGGAGGCCTTCCCCACCACCACCACCCCGCTTTCACCAATCTACATCCCCACCAAAGGTCCTGCTGGTTCCTTGTTGCTTAAGAGGCTTGGAAACCAACTAGGGGGTTGGGAGAAACACAACGACCCCACTCTGTTCAACGGCACATTCACTATAGATAGAACTACAACCAAACACAGTTCACGAAGGCTCCCCAATGTAGCCTTCCTGAACTATGACATTTCTTTCCGCCAAAACGCAGAAGCTAGAATTATGTCAGAGACTGACACAGCTTTGTTTCATTACCATCAACATCCTGGTGTCTTCCTTCAGCTCAGCTTAGTGGATGTTAAGAGACCGCAGAGGGCTTCAGTGGAACGTGTGCCTAATCAGTTAAGCAGGGGCGCCCCTTCCAGCCGGGCATGGCCAAAGCGTTCTGAAAAAACCTCACCAAAATACTCACCAATCAACTTATAACGAAGATAACTCTTGACAACGCCACTTTTTAAAGTGTGCGACGGATGGAGTAGAGGCAGAAATAGAAACAGGTTCCATTGAACATCATCATCAATAACATCTTCAACATCAACAACAACGTTCTGCAAGGCTCTCGCAGGAAGCCACCTCTTCCGTCCTCTCTGCCATTCAGTGCCGGCTCCAACCGAGCTATTGAGAATTCACCAGGCACCTCCGAATCTCCGACAAGCGCGACAAAAAAAGCATTTTAAGAGCAACGCTCCCAGCAGTTCCCACACTATTTCACCTGTCAAATGCTTACAAAACAGGAAGGATGGGGGTGGAAGTGTTAGTGTGTGTGTGAGAGAGGACCCCCCCTCCCACACACACACACACACACACACACACACACACACACACACACACACACACACACACACACACACACACACACACACACACACACACACACACACACACACACACACACACACACACACCTCTTGCCAGCCCAACAGAGACCCTATAGAGACATTGTCATTGATTCTCCAATGAAGGGATTCACTAATGAAGGGATTCACTATAAAGATTCACTTTTTTGCCCTCAGAGTGGCGCGGCTGTTGCATTCATCTAGGCTCGCAGCCTAACAGTCAGCTAGGCGACCTTCCCCTACCTAGAGTAGCAGCTGGCCAGGCAGCGGAGGGAAAACAAGGTCTGCTCCTCCTCATCGAGACGGATTCATCGGAGCGAAAGGATGAGTCACATGGTGACAGCGAGCAAGGCTGTGATGAATGGCGAGCAAGGCTGTGATGAATTTCGAGCAGACATTCTAGCTGGAGACGACAGGGCGAGGCAGAAGGAAAGGACAGAATCCCCCGGAGGTAGCGGCGGTGTGTCTAGGAAATGACGGACACCTGCTTAGTGTAAAAATGTCGGTAGAGTCATTCAAGTTTACCCATGTGTTTACTTCTCAATGGCAGACCGCCGGTGATTTATTTTAAGAGAGTAAAATAGGCTTAAATTTGTTTGCTTTTCCATGGTACTCTTGCAACTCTTTGCTACATTTACAGTCTGTCTGTCATGTCTGACTGATTAGGAGTTTAAGCAAAACAAAGCATAGTCCATAGTTTGTATCTCAATGAGTACAGCCATGTTATTGCCCCCTCTCGCCACACCCATCCCAATTCTAGAGAGAAATAATGTTGTTGCAGTGTCATTACATCTGTTAACACAGCACAGCAGTCAACAGAGTTTAATTTGGCAATATTGCAAATATCTAGACACTAAAACCTGCCTCGTAAATATGATGAACCCCCCCACCCCAGAATAACGATTAAAACTCAAACTAATTTAGAGAACAATTAAGTGGGGTAGGCAATGAGGGGGAAATTTAGGGGGAAGAGAGAATCTAGGCTGCGTTTGCTAACTACACACCTCACCATAGCTCCAGCCCACGTGTTAATTTCTTGAAAAAGAAAGAAGAGATCCCAGCGGGACGCTCAATAAGTAGAATTTGGAGATATGAAGACATCAATCGTGCCCCTGTCACCAAGGCAACAGTAGCCAACAGCACAGCAGATTAGCTCATCACAGTTATGAAGGAGCAGCAGGCAGCCAGACTCATACCAACGTAACTAAAAAGGGATGAAAAAAAAACATCAATCAAAGATGATGTCGCTGACACCACCTCTTTTTTTCATTTGGGTAGATAGGGACAGAAACAAAAAGGTTGATACTTTCCCTATGCCAACGTACGTTAACAACGAAGGACAGTTAGAATTGTGTGTGTGGGTAATGGGTACTATGACAGATTTCCTCCCCCTTGTTGCATCATTCATCAACGCAAATTTGTTTGGGTAGATGACTGATGTGTGGCCATAACAAACGCTCAGCCTACATGACCCCCCTTCCACTGTGCTCAAGACAACCTGAATGACAGCCTCATATTTTATTATTAGAGACAAGGGCACAGACGCACACTCAATAACTTCCACTTGTCACTCCTCTACACCCTGTTTTCCATCCCTAAATCTCCGGCTAACCTTGTTTGCACAGATGCTCTCTCTCTCCTCTCACGCTCATCCTCTCCCTCTCCCTCTCACTCACTCCCTCCCTCTCTCTCTCCATCCGTCATGCATGCCCTGCTGATGCTGATTGACAACTCTTTTGCTGTGAACCTGATGTTGCAGACTTGTGTGATTTCAGCCACACCAGACTTAAAAAGAATGTCTGTCCATCTGTCTGGTTTGACCATCTGGTTGGCAAAACATATATACACACGTGCATGTGTGCGAGCGTGCATGCATGTGTGTGTGTGCATGCACGAGTACGTGTGCACGTGCATGTGTGTGTACATGACTTGTAAGAGGACTTCAGGGATGCTAGAAGAATTCCGTATGTATTGGAAACACTGGGACAAATCGCAGGTGCCTGTTGAGACTTGTGCAGCCCCCAGACTGTCTCGGTCTGCAAGGTGCAGACAGATGAGACATCTAGAGATAACAACACTTCCCTGCTACCATCATGTGAGATACACTGCACTTAAAAATGGGAAAAGCCCTTATTAATGACCCATATTAGAAGCGACTAATGATTTTAATCGGTGCCATAATGTAGGGCGACACATGACGTAATAAAAAAATTAAAAAGACTGGCCTTATAAGGAGGCGGCTGAAGGAGAGGAGGCACAACATTTTATATACTGTAGGTATGTGAAAAGCAAAGTGAGCGAATAATTCACCATTTGGCTGTCATTGCATTTCCAATTTCCCTCCCTGCTCTCCACTCGTCTAAACAACCACCGACATATCTGTGCCACATCTGCCGTGTTCTATGCCATCTACAAATGCGCCTCGCTTTCAGATGGTCGCCGCCTTTTTTCAGGATGAGGCAGGGAGCGAGGGAAGGTGGTGCAAAGAAAATGAAAGTCCAAAAGAAAAACAGAAAAACGGATGCACTGGAACGCGAGAGAATTTAAGCGGGAAGAGGAGGCAGAGAGAGACAGAGACGGGGACAGAGGGAAAGAATACAGCAAGTGAAGCTACATCTATCAGCAACAGCGCAGCAAACTCCTCTAACAGAATATTCCGACCTTTGATTAAAACAGGATCAGCTTTCGCCCGCCTCACCCTCATTCCCCCTTTATTGCCCCACCCCCATTACGTCCCCCCACCAGCAGCACCCCCACCAAAAAAGAGGTTTACAAAGTGCAGGAAATACTTCAATAACATGCCATTGGTTGCAGATAGGCAGAGTGCCAATTGATGCACGGCAGAAATAGAGAAAACCTCAAAAACAAAGGATTGTTGATGCCCAAAGATGTTTTTCGCCTTTGCCTCACTAAAATGTCTTTCAGGGCTATATTTGGTTGTGGTTTCAAAAGGAACAGAGAGGGGACGGATGGCGAACTGATGAAGGCATGAAGCCACAGTAAATACATTTCATTTTTAATATTAGACTGTATTTGCGCACACACACACACACACACACACACACACACACACACACACACACACACACACACACACACACACACACACACACACACACACACACACACACACACACACACACACACACACTTAATTGCCAAAGATATACATCCATGTCTTGTCTCTGTGGTTTCCGTGTGCTCCTCATGTCTGCATCAAGAGACTGGTGAAATGTCTCACCTATACCATTTGGCCGAGATGAGGCTTGTTTGAGAAAACAAACCAAGCGTTACACCACCCAGTTAATCGCAGCCTGCTGTCCTCCAAACCCTATCCACTCAGAGACAGGCAGAGACGGGGTCTTGTAATGATTAAAGGACCTTTTAGTAAATCATTGTCTTTTCTTCAAGTGGTCATCGTTGGAGTGGATCGCTTTTAAACAAGTGCTCCACCGACCAGTGAAATGAGATGTACTTAAAGCTCATAATGAGGACAAAGCTAAAACCATTCACCACTGCTCGCCCCCCACCCCACACCCCCAATTATATCAATACTAGCTCAACACACTTTACATGACAATATATTGTCTTCAGTTGGTAGAGCGAGTTGTCGGGCAACCTGGCGGTTGCTGGTTCAATCCTAACCTTAACGCTGTCGGTGTATGAATGTGTGTATCAATGGGTGAATGCGAGGCAAAAATTGTAAAGCGCTTTGAGTGGCCACAGGTCTGAAAAGTGACACATAAATGCAGTCCATTTACCATTTTAGTCAAGTGTTAAATCTCCCCTATACAACTGAGATCATCTTATCTTAAAAATGGGACTCAGTGGTTGCCAACAGGAATGACAAGACAACATTAAAAGGTTTGATCGTTTGATTGAGCCCCAGAGGAAGCCATGAAGCACATTTATCACACGTTTATACCCATTTCTACACCTAATTCACACAATTGCATAACAACCACACATGCAAAACTCACGTCTACTCCATTAAACACTGCCCCCCCCCTACAAACAAAACCCCACAATCAGGCTCATCTTGTGGTCTGAAAAGCCCAATTTGTTTACTCCTTTAGGGATTATGGGCAGCAGGAGCAGGGAGGGGATATTTGTCAGACAGTATGCTGGGGAACCTCTACTTTCAAAGCGCCTTAATTACCGCTCCTCCTCCTCCTCCTCCGCCTCTGACCACATCAGACACACCCCCCCCCCCCTTACACATTTCCCAGAACCCCACCACTAAAATGAACTTGAGCTTCATTTAGCCGCCTGGTTTAGTTCAAGGAAGGTGTGTGTTTGAGACAGACAGCCGGAGAGAGGGTCAGAGTAAGGGAGACATATGGAATCACTATAAATACTTAAATAATAATGTATTTAATATTTGTATCTGTTCTTATTAGTCACTATTGTTTTAATCTTCACTTGGTTTGCCAATGTTAGTTTCCCATGCAAATACAGCTCTTTGAATTGATAGAAAGAGATCATAGTTTTCCAACTAAGCAAACTACTACTTCTACTCTAATGTAAAGAATATGGCCAATTTAACCATAAGCAAGCATATTAGGGACTACATTGACAAGGAGTGGATTCTGCCCTTTGACAGGGAGTGTGAAGTGAAGTATGTGCTGCCGTGTTAGATCAGCTATTGAGCTGCAGAAGATGAAGACGTTAGCATTGTCGACTTTGACCTCACTGTGGTAACGTTCCTGTGACCCAACTCATCCTAGATGCTAGTTCCTTACGTAGCAATCATTATCTTGACCCATATAATAACCCACATAACATAACCCATTGAACACAACCCATAACAGATATATCATCATCTAGAATCTAGGGCGAAGCAAGTTTAAATTCATTTTTTATTGTATGAATGTACTGAATTGCTTGCTTATATGATCTTAAAGCCTAATGCACACAGATTGTGAATTTCAGCACATGGTGGCACCACCCAAAAAATAAATAGGATAATATTTTTACTTTGGACTGTGTCTGTCCCGACACGACCGTGTGCTTCGGACTTAACACTTATGGCAATCAGCTGTGACATAACACATACGGCAATCAGCTGTGACATAACACTTATGGCAATCAGCTGTGACATTTAAGCAATACAGCATTACAGTAACAAAATGCCAACCCTCGCTGTTGTTAATAAATGTATGAATGTTTAAAGATGCAACCTCTGCTACCTCTTCAAAAACCAAGAGTCAATTTATATGCCACTTCTCCTGGCTGGGCTGGGCTCACCGTTTTGTTTGGTGTTTACCCACAATCCCCTGAAGTCCACAACACCCTGCAGGGTTTCCAACCCCAAACATAAGCCCCTGGGGGGGGGGGGGGAAGGAAGCAACCCAGGACACAGCTAACCATGCTTAAGATAGAGGGACTTCCTCGCTCCTTTTGGCTTGAATTTGATTAATCCTCATCCTAACCACCCATTCCAACCACAACTGCATAGGAGGAATAGAGAGTGGAAAGAAGAAAACACCATAGCTATATCTCTAAGAGATATAGAGAGATGGATATATATTGAGGAAAAGTGATTGATTGGACAAAGAATACAGAATGTAAAAACAAAATGGCGATCTCCCACAGCGCATCCAGAGATGACTTCATTCAGACGCTTTGAAAAGCACCCTCTAAAGACCAGACCGGCGCTGTCTATCCCCCTCTTTCTTTATTTCTTCCCTCCCTCCCTCCATCTTTCTCTTGCTCCTTCTAACCCAAACATTCACAGAGGGACTGTGACTGACTCTTCTGCTTGCAGGATAAAAAGCGGGTGCCCAATGAAAGAGGCCTCCAAGTTGCAGACATAGTCTTCCCAGGCATTGTCTCCGCCAGGGAGATGAAGATCTAGCAGGCGCCGACTGCGATCCACCCTTGCTGTCTGCAGACGCCGTTAACAAAAAACAAAAAAAGTAGCAGAGAACCCCATAAATCAAATGTTTCTCTCGCTGGGGTGATAACTCTGGACAGGACGATTCGTGGACAACAGTTGGCGAGAGTTTTTAATGTCTGGACTTACAGCCTTGGCCTGCACCTCTGTTGGCCTGGCTCCGACTGCCTCTCTCTGGGTGAAGGAATGGGAACAGGTGGGCGTGTGGCTCCAGACACGCCGACACGCGTGTAATCGTCATGACAGAGAGGATTAGAACCTGCGGAGCCCCGTTGGACTCTGGTACAGTGACATGCGATAGCCCGTGACGTTACGCTGTGCAAAAGTTCCCCTTACTCCCCCGCTCTCTCTCAAATATTCAACTGAAGGATACAACAGTGCGTTGCATACAAAAGGTAAGCCTTCGATCGGCTTTGTAACACACACACACACACACACACACACACACACACACACACACACACACACACACACACACACACACACACACACACACACACACACACACACACACACACACACACACACACACACAGCTCTACTAGAGTTGAACTCTTCCCTCTAGTGGAAGAGTTCAGGCCTCTTTCAAGCCCTGCTGATGGAGACTCCCAGAGATGCTATGTAATTTTTTTTGGAGAGAAATTGGCAGCTGCCCATTGGCGAATCCACATTAATTAATTGTGAATTGTAATTCCGAAAGCTATTTTGCGGTTTAATACACCCATTGTGATATGGATAGTACATTGCACGAAAAGATGATGCGTTGACCTTCACACACTCTGGGGGCAAATTAATGAGGTCACTGACAGTAGAGGTAGAGTGTCCTTTAACAGACCAGGCTGTGTTTACATTTTTACCATCCATTGCGTCTAGACTCAGAGAGGCCTCCTGGTCTGGATCTTCTGAGCCAGCTGCAATAAAACAAAAAAAAGGCCATCTTCTGCTCCCTCTCTCTCTCCCCCTATCCCCTTCTTTATCTGTCCTCTTGGGTTACGGGACAGACAATTGTTAAAGCAGAGCGTCACTGCAGCAGTGGGCTCTGTAATAAATCTGGGCCTGATTTAGCCGTGGAAAGACAGCTTCCTGGATGTGGAGCGAGACGCGCCGACAGCGAGGGAGACTCCAGATGATTCTGATGAGGCCCAGCGGGTTCCAGCTGCGAGAGGTGTCAGGAAAAAGAGGAAAAAAAGTGTAAAGCCTAAATAGGGGTCGAGTCACTACTGAAACTCACGTGTTTGACTGCTAATCTACTGCTATAGATTAACGCTGTGTGTGAACGCATCTATTAAAAAGGTAGGGTTTTATTCCGTAGGGAGGGAGCCCAACTACTCACTGCTGCATTAGCTTATGCTCTTGGAAAGATGAGGGGGGGGGGGGGGGGGGGGGGGGGGGGGGGTAGTTGTGGTGCTGATGAGGGAGGGGGTCGGTGATCGATAGGCCCTGCCAAGCGGCATTAGTCCCTCCGGGGCCCTGAGGGGTCTGTCTTACAGGCACAAGAGCACTGGGACTCTAACTCTGATCTTATTTATGGGTGCACAAAAGGCAGCACAAGGGGTCCTTTTGGTGGGGGCCTGTTCAAACAGAAGGCCAGTGCGGACCGCTCTTTGAGGGGGCCGGGCTGAATTGACTCTGGAGGGGGGAGGAGAGAGAGAGAGAGAGAGAGAGAGAGAGAGAGAGAGAGAGAGAGAGAGAGAGAGAGAGAGAGAGAGAGAGAGAGAGAGAGAGAGAGAGAGAGAGAGAGAGACTGACAGGCCAGCCTTAAAGCCCTTAAAAAAATGGGGCCAGGATCAAGTGGTGGGGGGGGCAGGACCTCACCACCACCCCAGCCCCGCTCCACCCCAACTCCCCAGAGACAAGGGGCTTGTGGGGGCTTGGAGACAATGGGGCCGTGCTGCTGCTGCTGGGACCAAGTGGAGCTGAAGAGTAGAAGGCGAGGGGGTCCAGGCAGGGGGGATATTTGTATGCAACTTGAGATCTGTATGTTGTGGTGGTGGGTATTAAAAAAAAAAAGTGCCCCACCCTGCTTTCTCACCCCAGCTGCCACACTGCATGTCAAATGCCAAACATGTACTATCAAACCCTCCTGACACGTCCCCGCACCCCTCCCCAACACACACAGCCTGAAAGGCTTTAAAGCAAGTCGGTACCCCACTCAATTCCCCATGCTGGCAAGACTGGAACTTGGGCTAGTAATAGGCCTGGTGTGTGTGTGTGTGTGTGTGTGTGTGTGTGTGTGTGTGTGTGTGTGTGTGTGTGTGTGTGTGTGTGTGTGTGTGTGTGTGTGTGTGTGTTGGGGCACAGGGATCAGGGATCAAAGGCCTCAGGAGAACAACAACACATCAGTTCTATCCAGCTGGACGCTTCCCTCCTGTCACCTCGGTGGGAGGAGAAGAGATGGGGGAGGAGACATCGTAAAGTGGGGCAAATCTGGTTCCTATGTGTTGGATACTATATACACAAAATGCATGTAAGCGGACACACACTGTTTTGTGAAAGGACGGATGCGGGTGGAAGTCAAATCAGACGCTCCCTGAGCCAAAGATCCCAGATTGGATCAGTCATGGCTGTCGTCGTTGCTACGCGATGAGGCGAGCAGAAGGGAGAGGGTGGAGACGGACAGGAGGAGAAAATAAAGAGCCACCGCGGAGCAGATAGGGAAAAGTTAAAAAAAAGGACAAATACGGGACACAAGGGAAGAAAAAGGATAGCAGGCAGAAAGAATAATCAAAGAAAATATAAAACCTAACAAACGGCATGTACAATTGTGACTAGTCATATACTTTTCATGTGGTCCAGATACATGTCTGCATGCTAAGGTCTGTGTACACGTGCCGCGCACATCTGCGTTAGGCATTTCAGTGTTCCCTGACAGGCACGTTTTGTTTTGGTTTTCCAGAATCCACAAAGCAGCACACAAAAAAAAGTGTCACGTGATTTATGGTTGTCCCGACCCTGGTGTAATCCCTTCACCCTGCGCCCACTGACCTGGAAGTTACGTCAATTTGGGGGCAGCCATTTCCTGGCTCTATAAAGAAAGCTAAGAGGAACTCGGAGAGACAGAGAGTGAAAATGGATGGGCAGAATCATTAACTGCCAGCACAATGACCACAACTGTGTCCAAGTCCAGTCCAGACCTTTGGAGAGGTCAACTTCTACTCCCCAACGCCCGTAAAAGATCTGAGTGGGTACTACAGCATGGAACAAGAGCCCTTGCATCAAAAAAAAAAAAAACACAAAAAAAACAACCATTACGTTTTCAGACAAAGCCACAACTAATGGCGCTTTTCCACCACATTGTATCGGCTGAGCTCGACTCTACTCGCTTGGATTGGTTTTCCATTAGCAAAAGTTGTGGATAGTACCTGGTCCTTGGTAATTTTTTTGGCATCACCCCGGTCGAGGTTTCAAGCGAGCTGAGCATATACTATAAAGGTGATGTGAAAACACTGCTGACCACTGTTTGGTCAGAGAATCGTCACTTATCGTATGCACACAAAACAACACCGTGGTCAATTGATATGGGAGCGTATCAAGAACACCATCCCTTTGATATCCTGTTAAGAGTACCTTAGCTGCTTTAAGAAATAGGGCAGTGCATAGCGAATGTGTGGTTGTACGAGTGAGATAAGCGCGAGCAAAAATGCAGAATATGAGTGGAGCTGAGATAGACATTACCTGGATATAACTCCAGCCCAGAGTATGTGCATGCTGGTTAGCAGTAAAGTTGATAGTTTAGCAGTAAATGTACAGTGGAGGTTACAGTTTGTCAGAGAATAAAGGCAGGAAGGTTAACACCTCCGTTAACACCTCCTGCCTACACTGAGGGGGTACTAGCAGTGGAAAACAAAGTACTTGGTACCAAAAGCGAGCCAAGTAGTGCCATGTAGTGGAAAAACGGCATAAATGCACAAGCCAAAATAAACAGCAGAGAGAGAAGGTGCCTAGGCTTTTCCAAAAAATGTGTCAAATTGCGTGAGCTGCTCCTGTGTTTCATGTAAGACCTTATGTGAGAAATGTAGGAAAAAGAAAACCAGACTGTGTGTTGGCACCCATGCTGAGGTCACAGATTGCTGCTAGCCCACCCCCCCAGGACAAAAACGGGTCTGGAGCTGGTTCCAGCTCTTGCCCATTGTCCAGATCCAATCCAGTCACCGTCACGAAGAAAAAAGGATTAAAAAGAAATGCAGAGAATTGGATGAACTTAAGCAAAGGGATAATGGTTTGGACCAGAAAAACAAAAAAAAAACAAATCGTAATTGAATCCAAATTTCTGGCGTCCCGATAACATTTACACCAACTCTAGTAGAGCAGTCACTGTGTGTGTGTGTGTGTGTGTGTGTGTGTGTGTGTGTGTGTGTGTGTGTGTGTGTGTGTGTGTGTGTGTGTGTGTGTGTGTGTGTGTGTGTGTGTGTGTGTGTGTGTGTGTGTGTGTACGCGCACGTGGGAGATGCAAACCGGGTAGCAGGGGGAAGAGGCAGAATACAGAGGGATGCCCAGGGGGGGTGCTTCGGTTTAACACATCTCTAAATTCTCCATCAACACTGCTCATCTACAGTATGTGCGATTGCCATTGGTGACTGACAATCCCGACAGAAGCAGACAGGAGTCGGTAGTGTAGTGTTTGTGTACTTGAAGATTTAGAGCCATAATCAGAGAACCTCTTCTCGTCAAGTTTGTAGGCATGTATGTATGCTTGAGTAGCGATAAGCCCATTTTACCAGACATAGTATAAAGTCTGCTGATGGCTTTTACGGTGTGTTTCTGGGACGGGGGGGGGGGGGGAGATATTCTCCATCGTAAAACATCCATTTAGAGCACGCATGACCCATGAACAGAGCCAAGCACGGACTTACGAATGCTTTGTAGTTGAGCAACAAAGTCTTTTTCAAAAACATTGACAGCAGAATATATTTTCTAAATAAGGGTGGATAAAGAGATTCGTTTTTGAATCGAAAATGAACTGTGCTCCATATGATATGCGGTTAGTACTAAAGACAAACTCTATACAATTAACATCGCAACCACACCACAACTAGCTGCATGTTAAATGTGTATGCCAGTTTCTGCACGCATGAGATAGTGCCCATATACTGTATGCATGCCATAGATATATTAAGTATTCCTCCCTTTCAATGTTCCTGCTCCTACCTACCCCCCCTCTCAATACCTGTCCCCCTCCTTCGCCTTCACCCATGTCCTTACCATAGCGTCTCACAGCGGCAGAGGAATGAAGCGCGTGCATGCATGCGTGCATGTGTGCGTGTTTCAGCAGAGTGAATAATGACTGCTCTGTTGAAGGGGAAGGACGCGCCCAGAGTAGTCTGACTGATCCGGAGCACGAGGTCCCTTGTTGACGATGCTCGGCGCTGAAAGTTGGACATTGTTGAGACAATGTCTCATCGCTTCGGAGGCATCATGTGTGCTTTGGCGGCTGAGGCAAGCCCCGCTTCTCTTATGTTCATGGCTCTCAGTGCACCATAAAAAATAATCATGCGTAAGCGCCCAAATAATTGGCAAGGCAAAACAGTTTGATTACACAACTAAAGTCAGATACTCCACACAAAGAGTTTCTTTGAACATGTGTACGTTCTCAGTAGCAGTACACCACAAAATGGGCAAACGGCTTCTTTCAATCACTGTTAGCTTTTGGGGGAGGGGGAGCACATGCATCATCTGTAACAATTGAAAATGTACAGAAGAGGGACGAATGTAGAGAAGGTCAAAGGTCAACTGGAAGGTTACTTGTTCAATTCCCAGAGCAAGACGCTCAGCTAGCTTTCTTACTACAGGGGAAAGTTAGAAGCAGATAACTTTCTGGAATGGGTTGTATTTTGTAGGCGAGCCATTGTCAATCTTTCACTGAGAGCTTATTTGGAAAGGGGAGAGGAAATCCACCCACAGTATCTTCTTCCGCCGCCTCTGCCATTCTGTGTCTTCGTCTGTCCAGAATCTTCCTTTCCAACTCGGGATTATTTCTTTTAAAATTGACCCACAATTTGATATGTGGTCAGCACACACACACACGCACTCACTAGCCGCGGAGCAGGGTGGCCATTGGAATCGAACAGACGCACATCGCCGCATACAGTATGTCCCAGGGCCCCGCTGCTAATAAATCAATGCCATTCGGGCATAAAGGAGAAAGGGAATTGGCTGAGAAGGGGCAGCGTGCCAACACTAAATCCAATTATACCAAGGCCTGGCACCACTCAACCTGATGACTGTCTCTACCTTAAGCCACAGGGGGGGATGGGGATAGGTGGGGGTGTAAAGCCAGCAAGGACGGCTTCAGCTGTGACAGGGGAGGGAGGAAAAAAAGGAAATAAAAGGAAAAGCTGTTCAGTAAAAGGAGTGCGTGCCCATTATTCCGTGTGTGTGTGTGTGTGTGTGTGTGTGTGTGTGTGTGTGTGTGTGTGTGTGGTGTGTGTGTGGTGTGT